>NQII01008109.1:0-78275 GCA_002778355.1 Clitarchus hookeri
CGGGTTCAATCCCAGCTGGATCACTCCTGGATTTCCGAAAGTGGAAATCGTGCCGGACGATGACGTTGGTCGACGGAATTTCTCGAGGATTTCCCGTTTACCACGCCCTCACATTCCGTCGCTGCTGCTTCCTCACCTCTTTTAACCCTCATCGGCTCTCANAGGATTTCCCGTTTACCACGCCCTCACATTCCGTCGCTGCTGCTTCCTCACCTCTTTTAACCCTCATCGGCTCTCAGGGCTCGTTGCATAGAGCCACCCAAATCTCTAAATTCAAATCGTCGGGCGTTCAATTCATGCTATTTTTAACCTCTCGCATTCGACATCCACATTCAGTTGCTGTTTTTCTACCGACAAATCGTAATGGAATGCAAGTTCTTACTTCCTTTTACAGACAGCACCGCAGGTATTCAAATGTGATGAACATAAATGCCCAAAGCAGTTAGGGAGAATGCCACGTATTAACGCCAGCAGTTTTGCACAGGGAGTTATACAGGTACAGGGAGTTATACAGGTAGCTCATCTCTGTTTTTTAATACGTTTATACCGTCAGCCGAAACTTCAGTTTCGGAATCCCTACTTTCCAAACTAAGGTTTCAGAGAAGTGTTCATACCTTCACACGAAACTCAGTTTTGGAAACTTATGTTTCATGTGTTGTTTTATGCCGAAAAATCAGTGGTATAATAATAATAAAAACCACTTTTCAATGTTTTCTCATATGTTAATACAAAAAGAATATACCTTTTACATAAGATATATAAATAGTTTTAAAAATGTATTTAATTTTGCATACATTTATTTTTAAAACATAATTAAAAATGTATTTCGTCACTTTTTTTTATATGCCTCATATTAAATGTATATTGGTTATTTTCGCAACTACACCAATATTATATCGTCATTTTGTATTTAGACGCATTATTTTTAACCATTTAAACACGTAATTTTTCCCTTCAACTAATCATTGTAGTACATTTCATAGCATATTTATAAACGTAACAAAATTTTCGTTTTGTGTAAGCACACGAAACCTAACATTCAACGCGAAATTGAATTAAAAACATTGGTGTCGAAATACGGCGAAACCTCATATTCTCGGCCAAACGGATAAATAAGGAAACGTTATTGTACATAATATTACTAAACTGAGTGCGCACGAATGCACTGCATTGTTCCTGTGGTGTAATTTTCTCGACTTGGTTAAGAATTTTAGGCATGAGGCCCAGGAATATACTGAAAGTAGAACTTTTGAAAACTTAGAAGTAAAGTAACAATGAATGGATTATAGTAGCTGAGCGACAACAGAACGGCCTGGCAATAGCTGGGGTGCGTCTTACCCTCTCCCTTGCCATCTATTATGGTCAAACACACGTAAACATGCGTGACTTAAAAAGAGTACAGAGTCGTTTACAGCAAGAGAAAATGTAGAGCGAGGTAACTACCAACTTGTGATTATAGTAGCCTACGCCAATTGTGATTAGTATATAGTTGTACTGCACGAACCATTAGTAACCATATTTCAAATATATAAACACATATACAGGATGATTCTAAAACCATGGGAAAAACTGTGAGGGGTGGTAGAGCTAAAATAAACAGTTATTGTATAGGAATATATGGGCGGAAGTGACGCGTTAAGGCACAAACACGAAAAAAACACATGAAATGAAACACATTGTTTATTTACAACGTCACCGCTAAATGCCTTTTTACAGCAATGTTTATAACAATTGCTCAAAATTGCTACCACTGAAATTAATGCAAGCTTGGTAGCGTCGGTGGAGTGATTGGCGAACAGATTCAAATACGCCGGGTATTCACGCACGCGTGCAGCCGCACAAGATAGTCGAGCGACGAGGTCTTTAATGTAATCAACTGGAGTCTCGTAAATTAGGGCTTTCAAATGCCCCTATAGGAAAAAATCGAAACTCGAAAAATCTGGCAATCGTGGTGGCCATCGGACTGGCTTACCACGCCCAATCCAGTGCACCCTAAAAGTAGCATCCAGGTAATTGTGGACTTCCATACTGAAAGGGGCTGGCTCACCATCATGCTGAAACCACATTTGATTGCGAACGCCAATCGGAACGTCGTGCAGCAATTCTGGTAAAACCTCTTCCAGAAATATCCGTTAATAGCGGCCATTGAGTTGGGTTGGTAGGAAATATGAGCCTATGAGGTAATCATTCACAATACCAGCTCAAACATTCACAGAGAAGTGTTGTTGGAATGAATGTGGGCGTGTGGCTTGTGGATTTTCTTTTGCCCACACATGGGAATTGTGGGCATTGAAAAGGCCTTCGTGTGTAAAGGTCGCCTCATCTGTGAATAGCATATGAGTTGGAAAAGCCGGCTGCAACGCACACTGCTGCAAGAACCATTGGCAGAAAGCCACGCGCAGAGGGTAATCACAGGTCTGCAAAGCTTAGAATCTCTGTATGTGGAATAGGTGTAAACGTTCTTCGTGCAAAACTCTACAAACGGTTGGTTGACTGACATGTGGACGACATGCTACAGCCCTTTTACTTGTGCCGGGTGTTTCGTCGACATGGTCCAAGATGACTTCTTCAAGGTGTGGTTGTCGTACAGTCCTCGATCGAACCATTCCATTGGTACTGGCGATAAATGAACCATTTTCACAAAGTTGCCGATGTAATCGCTCAAACATTTTGTGGTTCAGCATGTGTCTACGTGGAAAGCGTTCCTGATGCAGCCGTAGTGCTGCTCTGCCGTTACCATTAGCAGCACCGTACATTAGATGGATGTCTGCCTTTTCGCTATTCATAACATCACCCATCACGGCCGAACTCTCAAGCGCAAAAGCTTTGTGCGCTGATGCAGCAGATCTCNGCAAAAGCTTTGTGCGCTGATGCAGCAGATCTCTGGCGCACCGTTTGACTGCCCTCAACTATCGCCACCATTGTCAGCCAATCATGCAATATGTAGAGGTCACCACGCATGCGTGACAGTTAGTGGATGCATTTCCAGCAACAGTTTTAACATTTTTTGTACGGTATCACTCGTTAAGTATGCTGCTTATGAACACTTTATGTTTCCGTTAATGTGTTATGTTTTTGTATTTGTGCCTCAACGCGTCACTTCCGCCCATATATTCCTATACAATAATTGTTTGTTTTAGTCAGCTGTACCACCCCTTAATGTTTGTCCCATGGTTTTAGAATCATCCTGTATTTAAAAAATTTGCAGATCACGTTAATTATAATATACACAAATTATCCATAATTGTTGTGCTCTAAATACATTTACACACTATGAAAAAACAAGACATTTTGTGCATTTCAGTGAAAAAGCCTGGTGGTGGTGTCATGTCATGACTTGCAAACATTTGTTCAATAATACATTTTGTTGTAATAAATATTATGTTGCCAACACAACGCACTGAATGAATAAACTTCTCTTTATCTCTGATATTTTTTTTTAAAACGATTACCAGCATAAAAATTGCCGTTATTCAAACAAATACAATTTTTACGTGATGAACAGCGCATCACATGATTCTTGTTGCATTTTAGCACAAATTTTGAAGGACAGCTGTACCTATGAAGTTATACCTTCCTGTCTGTGTGTTTATGTGTGAGTTTGTGTGTGTACCCATGAAAAAATCTGAAACAGCGCTTATTTATAGCAACCTCTACATCATTTTAGTAATTAGTTGGTTACGCTACTTTCACAATTTATGATTCTTGTGGTTCCTCATTTTGAAAATTACAGGATTATATTCTACTTTCCGAACGAAAGATAGGTTAATGATATCACTTTCCTGTTGCATTGTAAGATAATTCTAATTTTATAATTTTTGACTACCTCGGAAACCTATTTTCAAATTTTAATATTTAGGGCACTATATAGTATCTCAGGAAATAGTATACCGATTTAAATAAATAGTGCATGTTGATGATTTAATATGTAAGCGTTTCATTTAGAGAGTTAGGATATATTGTTGTTGATCCGCCATTTAAGAAAAGAAGACAACGTGAATAAATAAAGTCTTACTTCATATCTCTGAAACTAGCCAACCGATTACCGCCACATTCGACTTTAAATGATTTTATGGTAGACCATGTGAACAATTTGATTTTAAGGTAAGAGACATATTGTCAAAATTGTGCTCATAGAACTATTATAGGCCAATTATGTCAGATTACCATATTAATAGACTATTTCGACGAAACTTGGTGTAATGGAAGTAAATATTACTAGCGTCAAATATACCAATTCATAGCCTTTTTTGTCAAACATTTAGTTATATAGTGCCACATGAAAGAAACTTTTTAACGTTACATCTCGGAAAACAATTAAGTGATTCCTAGAATATTCGGCAAACAAGTAACTCTATGGTAGGCCCACGTCAAATGATGTGTCTTAAGTAGGTTAGACACGTTCAAAATGGCGACCGTGTAGACAGTTTTCGTAGCACGCTCTGTCGACGAAATCATATACAAAATTAGAAGTTAACTTTGTTTGCTGACAGTATCTATTACAACCATCAAATGTGCCTGCATAGGGCCTCAGTTGGGAGCAAGTTTACGTCTTGACTTAAATGGCTAAGACAGTTATTTTCAAAATGACAGACACTGNTAAACACCCTCGGCACGCCTATGTTAAGGCCTTCTTTTTATCGGAGTAACCGAAGAGATATAAATAAAGATATCTCAAAGATATTTCCCCACAGTTACCCAGTCACGACAAAATATTAGCTTGTAATGTAACGTAATGCGATTTATCGAATGTTACACAGATATTATAATAAACTGTCAATTAATCACAAATTGAAGCAGTATTTATAAAGACATAGTAGAAATGTATTAAAATTACATAAATGTGGTTGAAATGTCTGCATGTATCGATCTTTGAAACACGCCAGAATTGATAGGGCAGCNTACATAAATGTGGTTGAAATGTCTGCATGTATCGATCTTTGAAACACGCCAGAATTGATAGGGCAGCTGGAGAACTTACATAATGCATTTGACATTCGAAACAGAAATATCAAACGGTAATTTTTTATGCTCAAATGTAGAGGAATGATAAATCGATATTGTGGAGAAGATTTAGCCAAAAAAATCCTCAAACCGGAAAAAAAATAGTTAAAAGAGCATTTAAGTTATCGTTATATTCGTTAGTAAATGGCCTTTTGAATGAAACGAAGTCCTCTTCAAACCTATATTACAAAATATATTTATATACATTATTTGGACAGCAATTGCATTATATTATTAGTAAATTAAGTGAATACCCCTTTGTATGTTTTCCATCTAAAAAAACATAACCATTATTATTCAAAATGCTACAGAAAAAGTGCTTTAATGTATATTACCGACATTAATTAATGAACATCTGCCACCATTAAGTCCGAAAAAAACTTTGTAGTAATTCCAAGGAATTCACCTGGACAGTGAACTACTTATTTTGTGGCACAAAGATAGTATTCGTTAAGGGACATATAGATCGTAGGAGTGATTAGAGTGATTCAAACCATTTAGTTTAGCAATGGTATGCTGCAAAACTGCGTACAGCAACATGAAATGTGGTCGTACCATGTACGTTCCTGTCTGGAAAGCTGCATCGACTTGGTTGCGGTTGAAACTGTGAATGACTGAAGATATTTGGGTGGCTCTTAACATCGAGGTCTTGAGAGCCAATGGAGGTGAAGCAAGGTGAGTGTGGAGCAGCGTCGGAATGGAGATCCCCGAGTAAACCCGTCGGGCAGCGGCACTGTCCGGCACGATTCCTAAATACGAATATCTTGGGGTGATCCCTTTTGGAATGGAACCTGGTTCTCCTTGGTGGGAGGAGCAGTCTAACCACTACACCACCTAGCCCCTTGAAACTGTGTTTCACAAGTCATATTCCAGATTCTGCACTGGAAATTTCTTTGTCCATATTAACGACGCCTAAAAGTGAAATGCGCCAAGAAAATCAATATATGGTGGGTAGAAGCTTCGACAAACTTTGAGAGTAGCTTGAAGAAGCAGAGCTCTATACATTCGGCGAAATTCAAACAGGAATTACAAAATTGTTTGTTGGTTGTGATGAGGTCTATTCGGCGAAGAGACTGAAGCAAAAGCTGGAAGAACGGCATAAAAACTTCATTGTTTTGCTGAAGTGTGTGGCAAAAAAAATGTTGCGTGCTTTCGAAACATGGCTTTCTTAACTATCAATACTCAACAGCAAATGGTATGAGTATAAATAACCGAAAATTGAAGAGGAAGCAGAAAGGATCAATACTGCTGCGGCGAAAATTATAAAATAACGGGTAAGGGACACAGCTTATATCGTAGATGCATACCCTTCCTCCCGTAATACCAAACATATTGATTCTGGTATCCAGTCTTTGCCACGCGTTTTTCCGATTTTTTAATGAATGTAATAGAATAAAGGACCCAAAAGGCTTCTACTGGACAGTGTGGCTAGACCACTATAAGTAGGGTTACAATTATAAGAGTGGCTAGACCACTAGTAGTAGGGTATAGCCGATTCCAGGACAAGGACTGGGTGCCGAGCGCCGAAACGCCGTGGCCATATTGTATTCCTTCATCTTCTCCTACAAAATCACTTGTTTTACCCCACAAATTACATCAGAAATCAATTATTTAACCCAAAAATCACCTTTGACCCCTCAAAATCCCGGTTATATGCTACTTGTAAGGGTGAAAATGTAAATATATGACTGTTTAACACATCCTTTTCATATTGTAAAGTCTAGTAAAATGCTTGTTATTATTGAATTATACAGTTTCGTGCTTGATATGTATTTAAAACACTAATGTTTTTAATGTGCTGGACTTATCAATGTCCCCCTGAGAAACATTCGAAACATTTATTGCATGTTTAAAAATAATATTTCACTTGCATGGCACGCTTCAGAATATATATTTAGCAAATTTTTCAAACAGTTTTGGAAATTTAGGAGGCTATGGGGGAAAAGGAAAAATTTTGAGGGGAAGAAGTGATTTTAGGGAAAAGAATTAATTTCTGAAATGATTTTTGAGGTACAACCAGTGATTTTCTAGAAAAACATGGTGGAATCCAAGATGGCGTTGGTGCCTTGGCTCCTCAGCACCCAACCCTTGTCCTGGAATAGGCTATACTCTAGTAATACTACACTCTGTCGTTCCGCCTTTACTTTTTGGATAAGGTGGAGGAATAGACCATGAGTTCATATCGAAATGGCTTATCAATGAACAGTTCATCCTAGTATACTCAGTAACATATGATGAAATTACGAATTTCAAACAGAGATCCGTAGTAACTGAAAACATTTCCAAAATCTTGTCTGCCTTTCCAGACTCTGTAAACAAGCATGTTGCGGATAATGAAGGTCACAATGTGGCTAACTTTGTTTGTCGGGAAAGATTTCTTGGCATGGGAGTAAATTCCCTGTTCGTACCTGATTAACATCAAACAAATACATCGGTGGAGTATCCACGGTAACTTCGCAAGAAAATTAAGGATAAAACAGTTTTGTCAAATAAAAGCATTCCTCTCGAATGGTAAGATCGATCACAAAATAAATGCTTATCTGCAGTTGTTTACAGGCCTCTCATCGAGTTAGAGCTCACTTACATTCTGTATGTCTATGAATTTCGATTTACTGTGACACACATCACCTACAGTGACCCAATACCTACCTGGGTTGGTTTTAATCAAGATGTTTCAGTCGGGGCACAAACGCCTCGTTCTGATATCAAGATGATCTCTATAATAGATATCAAGTAATCAGAAGAGAGCTGCATCTACTATACATTGCTGTATGTGAAGAGTCAAGCAGAAATTAGTTTCCAACCCCATGCGGCTGTGTTTAGTCATGGGAAGTACATCGTACTGAAGCTTAATCAGAAGTCGGAAGACACACGGCTATAGTGTACCACTATTGCTGAAGAGAACACAACACAGACAGAACTTGATGCTGCAGGTGCAAATATGATTTATAAGGTGTATGCCGTAAATTTTGTGACACACAGGATGTACTAATGCCACATTCATTTCATTGACAAGTCTGCAAAATTTACTTCTAAATTACGGCCACATCGACTATCTCCAATAGAAAAGGCAGCATTTATCCATAGTTTACTGGTTCTCATAAAGACAATCGTTTGCAAAAAAAATTATTATCACCATGAATGAATCGCGAGAGTACAACGACGGTTGCCACACAGTATCGTGATAGCCCGAAATGTGTCCCATTTGTATTTAATGGGGTTTGTTTACACTTATATTACACTAGGGGGCAAATCTCTCCGTCATTCATTGCTGCAAAGACAAAGAATAAGGCCTTAGTTGCTGTGTAAGCATTGTGAGCCACAGTGTCAAGTTTAGTGAAAATGTAACATGCCCGTAAGGTGTACTCAACGAGAATTTGCCCAGCTGGATGAGTTTTGGAGATGCCGCATCCCCGGTCTCCGAGAGGCAGGTTGTACGTTTCAGCACATTGCTCGCCACTTGAAAAGTTCTGTTTATTCCGTGAGTCGGTATTGGACGCTCTGGGAACAAGAGGGTACACACACGTCAAGAAGAATCGGGTCGACCCTGGTGGACCACCAGCAGGGAAGATTGTTTCATCATGCGAAAGGCTGTAATCACTCCACGTGCGTCTTTGCAAGCTATCCAGGGACATATCACTGTAGCTGGTGATAGCATGTGTCAACTAGCACCAAATCCAGGTGGCTAGCAGAGCGAGATCTGTTGTCACGGAGTCCCTTATGACGACTTGAGCATCACCAAACACGCGTGACCTTATGCTGGTAATGGGCAGCAAGTAAATTTGTGGATTGACGACGAGTGGTTTTCAGCTATGAATCGTGATTCTGGCAGTAGACAGACGACCGCCGAATTCATGTCTAGTGACGTCCTGGCCAGCAACATGATTCACTCTCATTGTAGAGCAGCACACTGCTCCAACAAGAGGCGTCATGGTGTAGGGTGCCATTCCATACGATTCCTACAGCCCACTTATTGTGATTGAAAGAATCCTGATGGCGCCATGGTTCTTCCAGAAAATTCTGCGACAATGTATGCTCCAATTCCGGGCGCAACTTGACAACCCCATTTCCCAGCAGGATAATATCCGGCCTCACACAGCTAAGGTATCTCTAGCCTGCCTTCGTGATGTCTATATGTTTATTTGGCCAGTACGGTGACCAGATCTCTCACCCATCGAGNGATAATATCCGGCCTCACGCAGCTAAGGTATCTCTAGCCTGCCTTCGTGATGTCTATATGTTTATTTGGCCAGTAAGGTGACCAGATCTCTCACCCATCGAGAATGTTTGGGACCAAATTGGACGTCATCTTCGGTCAGGGGCAACTATGGCGAATTTGGAGGCTTAGTTGCGCCAGTTGTGGCAGGTTCTTCCTAAGATTATCCGATGTCTCAATGCCTCCATTCCCGACCATATCACCACCTGTTTACATGCTGCGGATGGTCAAACACCGTACTTAGTGCATCTTTCAAGAGTTGGTCTCCTTAATGTATACTTTTTTTGTACAATATGTCCATGTTTTCTGTATACATACTTTCATGTCATGTGGCTTTTTACACTTACGTACCCATGCCGAGGCACGTTTAGTGATATTATTTTTGCAAATGAGTGTAATTTGGAACTGCTTTACCAAAACGACTATCTATACATGTAGTTGGGGTTCGATAAAGAGGGAGAATTCGCTGCTTCCCCTTCATGACAGATCTGGAGCCGGCTCCTGAAGATGGGTCCAAGTATGTACGCTTCAAATGCAAGACATCCAAAACGCAATACAGTACAAATTTGTGTTCTTGTCGAAAGCTTGGTTACCTTTTGTCATTGCTTGGAGTAATTGTCGTGGGAGCGAGTGCTTTAACATTGCTACAGTGCAAATGGAAAATTACGAAAAAGGTATTAGATTTCCAAAGCTACATGGGGTAGCACATGCATACACGCACATCCCAGGTCGATCATATGTTTTCCCTCCAACATCCCTAATATTCTTACATATACATAGTAAAACTTATTTAAGAAATCAGCAACGAAACTACAGTAATCAAAATGTTATACAATAATATTGCTCTTTTCTAATTTTTCTATATACCATTTTTTTTCAAGTCGGAGGAATTATATCTTTTAAATTTTGAAATAAATTCGATCTCTCGGTTCCAACGACAGCAGACATACCTTGGTAACACAAATCTCCAGGTTGAAGTCTAAATCTACCTGTCTAGTACCTGAAAGTAAATATTTAGCAGGGCTTCAGTAAAGTGTGAACTTAACGTGTGTTGACTTCACCAAATTTAATCACACGACTATCCTGTACAATGACACACTGTGAAATTCATTACCTTCAAATAGCTACTACTGAAGTATCTATATGGATCATGAACACTATCAGTGGATATAATATGGGATGAAGAATGGCAGTGGAGCATAAAATAGGGGGAGAAACAGCAATACCCTGAGAAAACACTCTCGCCAACGGAAAAGCCAACCACATACATTACAAGAGAAAAACGGGTTTAATCCGGATGGTAATTGCGCACGTTAAGCCATTCTGACAGGTGAGTTATATACACTAAAGCGTCCATTACCAGATTTTGATATCAGTCGTTATATAGTTTTATGTTAATTGGTGTTTTCCAAAACTTTCAAACATTTAACAATCGTCATTATGTAACAAGTGTTAACCTGTATTTATCTTAAAATAACCTACAGCCGCCTTCTGAATTTCATCGCATGGAATAATTATCCGCTGTGGATGACAGTATTCGTGCTTTGCTTATCATATACAATATCAAATTTGTTTGAAAAAATTAATAAATAACAGTCGCATAAAATTAATTTACAAAATATGTTGTCAAAAATAAAACAAACATTTCTTTTGACAACGGAAATTAACAATTGATTCATGAAATGGTTTTCGAAAAGAACAAATTCCTTGTTAAAGTGAGCAATTGTCGCTGCGCATTAGTATGATTTTCCGTTATGAAAATAATTGTTTCTTTGAGACGTTATGTTGCATTCATCTTATGAAAAAAATAATGGCTTAATTGATTGGATAGTGACATATATCTGCGATATTTGTAAGTTTAACTACACACCGTTTTGTAACATTGTAGTAGTATTTAGTTTCAAGGGGAAATATTTTAATTACTATACAGATGTAAGAAAGCGGTTGTTACCTAAAGTTATGTTAAAAAAAATTATCAAACATATATTTGTTTGTTGTCAGTGAATCATGCCAGTGGTAAGGTGACATGTGCCTCACAAAAATTCTTACATTGAAGAAAGTACTCCCATAAAAACATTACTCTGGACTTTCTGCTTACATCTGAACACGTGTTGATAGAACAGCGGTACTGAGCCCAACGTAAGAGGTAGTGGTTGTTCGGCGAACTTCCATTACAGCTCTGGATTTTTTTTTGCTTATGATTTCTCGCCGGGAAATACGACATTACGAGGTCCCGCCTACCTCTTTCCGCCACTGGAACATTCTCTTTCCCGCGGACACAGCTCGGAAGCTGCGTCTGGGTAGTTGGCGCAGTAAAAGTTTTTTTCTTTGATTCAATTCCGTTCTCCTTCAAGCTTCTGTAGATATATATAGAGCGAGTGTTCTCTCCTCTATTTCTTGTAGACACGCCAAAATGTTACTGCTGGACTCGTCCCTCAGCCAAAAGTGAAGCTGCTTCCAATAAACTCTTTTGGAGATTCTTTACAGCAACTATTTGTGTCATAATTAAAAGTCCTTTTATACAAACCTTATGCTATTAAGTTAAAAACAGAAGACTCAGGTTTTGTTTTTTAGAGAACAAGATAATTTTTCAAGAGATTCTTTAATTCCAGGTAAGATAGGGTAAAGCACGAAGAATTATATTCAGATAGTAATAATAAAGAACAAATTAACTTTGTTTTTCAGGATTATTTTAAAACTCAAAAAAATTACATTGTACTGTTATTGAACTGTGAATGTAAATGATTGTTTCTATGTATATCAAGGGTTTACTCATTTTAGTTCAATGTAGCAAAATAATTTTAATTACAGAAACCGAATTGTTCATAAGGAAAATAAGTTAAAAGAAGAAAAATAAGGGTGTAAATTTATTTTCAAACTATTTAAAAATTCCGACTACTATTTATAGTTAATAAATACCTAAAAATACGACATAAATCCATTTCAATAAAATACCTCCTCGTATAATTACACGAAAATCTTCCATCATTTTGGTTAGAAATGCTTTTAATTATGGAAGTTTCAATCAGATTTTGGCACGCAAGCTGTTTAATCTTCGTTTATAGCTGCTGTTTAAAATTTGTGCCGTCAGTTTTTTTTTAAAGTACGAGAATTTCGTGAAGCAGTTGAAGTACCATTTTTGAAAATGTTTATCATATGGTCGAATTAAATTGCGTTACTTGACAAATTATTTAATATTTTAACATCTGTAACCAAAAAAACATTCGAATATGCTTTAACAGGTTTATACAAATACACACAATCAACAAATATTTACAAGATTAATTTTTTTAGTACGATACCAGAAAATCTTTGCCTTATTCAAACACAGTTATATACTAACAGAACCCAATAATACGTCAAAAAAGACTAAGTACTTCAAATTTTATTTTCTGTTTCTAAAAGTCTAGCACAATAGCTCGTCCACGGACCAATAACTGTCGATTTCTGTACGTTATACTCTGAAGTCACAGCTTGCGGTCCCAAGGTCCTATACCCCAAGGTCATTCGCCAATTTCAACTTTCGTCTGCGGACGTTTCTCAAGTTGTTTATTTTATTTCATTGTATAGCACACAAATTATAAAAGTAAATAATGCTATATATATATGTATATATATAAACGCTACCTGTACAAATTTCATAATCGTCAGCCTCGCAGCCACGAAAATGAAACTATAAGATGATGAATAGGATTGGACGGTTCTTAATATCGAAGTTTTAAAAGCTGATGAGGGTTAGACAGGATTGTTATGGAGTATAGCCGGAAAGCAAGAGTGGGGTAAATGGGAGATCCCCGAGAAATTCGCCATCAATTGGTACCGTCCGGGAGCGACCCCGCCGGAAATCAATCACGGTTTGCCTTGGTGGGAGGAGAGTCCTTTAGTCAAAACTCCACAGTGGCCCCACAAAACTGTAATAAATAAGATCCCAAAAATATACTGATTCGAATAAAAAAAAATGGCCAAACTCAAATAAATTCAATTAATATAAAATTAATTATTACACTCTCACATAACTGGAATTAATTTTATAACATGCTACAAATATTAATTGGTTTGAAAAGTATTTACAATTACTATCAGTTAATTTTTTGTAAATTTTTGAAATGATAGTTTTCGAAGAATCTAATTTTTTTTATTGGTCGGGAGATTTACATAACAAACGTTAAGAAACCGTCCTTTCCTACGATTTCCGAACTGGCGCGAAGCGTGATCAAAATGCTTACTAACTAGGATCTTTTGTAGAGTGTGATAACAATTCTTAAAATATGATTAAGAGGTTTGGATGTTACCGCATTCCACCACACTGGCCATGATTAAACATACTGTAGGATGACTTTGGTGAATTAGACTGCTTTTCAGCCTTGGTTGCTCTCGTCTATTTCAAACCGATAATTTTATTTTTCTTATTTCTGCATGAGCGAAAAGGTAAATAGCTCGTGTATAAGTGGCTGTGTAAGCCTCTTTGCGGACTCAAAACTTCTAAAAATAGTGAATGTAAATTAACATGCATGCCATCAGTTAATATTGATTTTTTTGTTAAAAAAATTAAACCAAACATTTATTTTGCTAGTTTTTACTTATAATTAGGCACCCAAAGAAACGTTCAAAGAGTCCAAAAAAAAAAGCATTCCTATGTTTTTGTAAAAAAAAATTACTGAATCAGTATTTTATTCTGGCCATATTCAATGTGTTCGAAAAACCCGATTAATAGATGTCTTGCAATTTTAAAATAATAAATTGTAATATGTGATCGATGCAAGGCGTTGACTCGGCCTTCTAAATACTTATATTAAATTTCATTTTAGGCATGGTTTCACAACTTCGGTCCACTTGACCGACTCTCTACCTAATTGGTCATTTATTCCTTCCAAACAAAGAGAGGAAATTCTGAAATACTGCTGCCTTAAACTAAGGTCCTCTTACAAATTTCTCTGCATAATTTAATATGAATGCAAATACCATAAATATGTTAAGGCGCTTCAGTCAACCTGGCGCACGAAATGGGTTCAAGTGTATTTGTAATATACTTTATAAAGCAAACTTTTTCACGTGTACACAATATATTTGAACACAATAATAAGCACTTCAAAATAGGGCGGAGTACAGTTTTCAAAAGATCATGCTTGCTGCAAACATTATTTTGAAGCTCTTCAACATGGCCAGAAACGACATTTTCAAACTGGCATAGCTTCACTTTTTTAAATCAATTCTAGCGAAACAATAAAGGCCTCTGCACTGAACCTTGTCAAAGACTTTCTGCTAGTAACATGATAGGGTCACCACCAAAAATCCCTGAAGCATTCGCAACAAGATGAGAAAACTGCACGTAATTTCAGAGCATTGCGCGTAGCGGCGATGGCACACTTGACGCGCGTGGAAGAGTCACCCTTATCTCTGCCGCACTTCTAGGCCGCATACATGGAATACAGCTCCAGGTGAAGGAAACCTTAAAGNATATACAGCTCCAGGTGAAGGAAACCTTAAAGAACCAAAGTATTTTGTCAAAATATTTCTGGCAGAACAAACACCCATAAACGCTTTCATAGTGACTGTAAATCATTTGGCTACAACCGAAATCCCACTACCCTCATGAGAGGGGGACGCGACATTAGACCTAAATTCGTTTCTCCTACAGAGTTTTTTTGGGCTATTAGTTTGCCTAAAATTCATTTCAGCTACGGGCACTAGACCTAAAGACGTTTAACTTACAGGCACTAGACCTAAATTCGTTTCTCCTATACATTTTAATGGGCTGGCAGTTTGCCTTAAAGTCATTTCAGCTACAGGCACAATACCTAAAGTCGTTTAGCCTTAACTTGACTTCAGCGAAAGGCGGTTGTCCTACAATCGTTTGAACTACATTCGTTTGTCCAAAAACACTGATTAAATCTGCTCGAGAAAATGTCCCAACACTAGCAATAGGTACTAGACCTAATAATCGATACATCTCACGTTAAGCTCCCATAAATGAGCGACCACGAAAATGCCTTCATAGGTGCTTCTTTACACCTACACAATAACATCGACCCTAAAGCACTGTTTCTGCATTTTTAGGCTGGGAATTTTGTTATATTATACGTGTTGAAAATTTGTTGATATTTTCACAATCTGCCACGTCGATTGTATCATTACATTTTATGTGAATAGTATATTATTGAACATATTTTTATGCAGGCGCGCACGTGAGTGATGAGGAGGAGAGTGAAAGAGAGAAAGCACTTTTNTTAAAGTTGTAATTTCATATATTATAATTGACTGTTTTTTTTAATGATTAACTGTTCTGTTTTTATAAACTTATGGTGCATTTTGCGGTTGCCAGAGTGGTATTAGTGAGCCACTGAAAAAATGCGTGGCAAGTTCTGTAGAGATTGTGACGTGTTATCCTTTTCAAAAAAATTATTTATTTATCTTCGTATTTGTGTATATTTTGTGTTAAATAGCGCGGATCATTTAAGATTTATTTGGTAAAATAGTGCTACTGGGCTGCATAATGGATTTTTCATCAGATATTCGTATTTTACCGAGAATATCACTGCGCTACTCATAAGGCCTATAAATTTACTATAGATTGGCTGGAGGCAATGTTTTTTCTTATTTTTTTTCCCCCAGTTTTGTTCACGGTGTTGTTTGGAACATTTTTTAATTCGGATTTGATGTGATATACTTTTCCGAACAACTCCATGCCATGCCATTTTTGTATTCCACAAGTACAGCTATATCGGTCGAATAAGGTGATTATGCTGACAATCTCCCAACAAATACCAGTTTTATGTGAAATAGGTTTTGTGGAACATAATATATCGTGTAATATGTATAAAGCATCATTCCTTTCCTACAAAAAATAAAAAAACTAACAAAATTCAAATTTACGTATTTTTAGACACGAGACAAAAATAACCAGGGTGCCTCTACTTTGATTATAAATAAAAGAACAATCTTGATTAAACGTGTAACAATTTTGCATACTCTTTTTAAATTAAATTAATTTTAACTCGCAAGTCTTGTGTTTTAAACCAATTTTGCATAATTGTATGAAGAATGCATTTAAATTTGCGGCGAATTAATATACATGTTTGTCATTTTTGCGTTTTCTTATATAAGTTGGGATAAAAAAGTGAATATTCAGTAGCATTTAGTGTCCACACTGTAATACCTTCACGAAATGTAATTTTGGTGATGTTCATACTTGTGAAATGTGTAGTTGTACCAATGCCTGGAAAATTATATTTGTGGTTTAGAGCAATTCGTTATGTAATATATTATAAAATTATTTAGTTTTTTCAATTTTTATGTTGGATTTGAATATTTTATAATCCTACTGATTTGATGCATCGGCTGTAAATTGACAAAACATTCATGTGTCAAATGTTGTAAAATATTAGTGCCTAAAGTTTATACTTCAGTTAAATGCGAAATATATACGATTACTCAAGAATAAAATGTTGCATTTTGGTAAAAAGACTGTCCAAGTTAGTGGTTATAATTTAATTTTTCGTTTGTTATCTCATGGATAATGTGCCTTTACAAAAAATTTTCTTTAATTTCATGTTATGTGGTATTCTGTAACATTCCAAAAAATTCTGCCAAATCTTTACGATGTCATATGTGTAGAGCAGTTTAACAGATATGGGAACAATTCAGTGGTAATAAGTTCTTAAAAGCTGATTTGGTAGGTAGGGCTTGACTTCTCTTAGAAAGTAGTAACTTGACAAATGAAACCAGAGACTTATGCAACATTAGTGAAACAATTGCAAGTACACACATTCCTTATGCTGGGATCACAATAGCGTGGCAGATGCGACGCAAAGGGCGCGAAGCGACAACAAGAATTCGCGTTTTTGTGAACACTTAATTTTACCGCCTAACGATCAACATTTTTAAAAATTATTTATTAATATCTTCTTGCCACTACATACCTACCTTTTTACGAAGGCCATTATAGTTTCCATTATTTTCTTATTTTGCTATTTTTTCAACAAATTCTTTCCATGTCCGCTGGTAATTTGAGAGGAAAAATATGCTTGTAATCACACCTACAAATAAAAACGCGTTGCTTTGCTAATTAATACGGAGGATAATAGAGTAGGGAGAACTTTTATTATCAAAAATATTGTGGTTTAGACATATTTACAGACCTGTCACGCCCGCGACGTGAATAAATTAGAAATATTTTGTATTCGTAAATTTTGTCGCGATGACGTCGTATAAGACTAGCTGCGGATTGGCTGGAAAATTATTTAATTCGCGACGTGCCAATCTGGTTGCGTCTGTCTCTCTATTGTTATCCCAGCATTACCCGGAACTTGAACCCAGAAAACCTCGTACTATAAGCTAGCGAGCAAGCCACTCCATTACGGAAGTCGTATTCGGAGCATCAACTTCGGATTTAATCAGTCTAATTTTTCGAACGATAGTATTAACTAAATTAAAATATTTACAGAGCTTTTATTTTGAAAATAAGAGACTGAGCAATGTTAAACATATAAATTTACATGGCCTAACGTAGCCCAACATGTGTGAAGAATTTGGTAGAAAACTGTTTTTTGGTCCCATAGATATGACATAAAAAACTTAATTTTCTTATTTGGTGCTATCGTACAAAATTGCCAGAAAAAGAGGCTCTATAAAGGATTCTTCTAACGTATACTGTCTACAAATAAATTTCTTTTGAAGTTGGTTAAATAGTTAAATATATATATATTAAACTTTCCTAAATGTTTTATGAAGCCACCATTTTGAACATCGTTGCCAGACCCATTTAAAACATGAAAAATTTGCATGGCCTTATGTAGCATTTATGATATGCCCAATTTCGCACAAATTTTTTTGAAATTTTCCAGTGCACCAATTGGTGGGAATAGGGTGATTGGTCCTCGAGACATGACATAAAACCTCCATAATTTCCAGGAGGTGATCTTCAAAAATGGAGGACAAAAATGTAATATGGTAGTAATTTAGATGATTGTATATTTCCAATATACAAAGTTAAGTTAATATAGATTTCATAGTTTCGTAGATATCGCTCACAAAACGTAAATGGTTGTATAACTACCATTCTGAATATAATTGTGTCCTACTTAAAAAAATACATTTATTATTATGGCCTATCACAGTAAAACATCTTCGCCAAATTGTGTAACTATGGGTTGATTGTTTTCCGAGATACGAGATCAAATCGTAATCACTTGTTGGTAGGGCTATCTTACAAAATGTCAGAGAAACGAGGCTCTGCATAGATACATTTTATGATTAAAATATGTACTGCCATCATAAAAAGTTAATAAAATATTCTCAGCTAAAATATTTATATAGCCTTCATTTTGAAAATAAGTGCCTGACATAAATAAAACATACCAGTTTACACCACCTGCGGCAGTACTATTTGTTTGCCGAATTTCAAAGAAATATATTAATTATTACCATAGATATGACAAAAAACTTTATTAACTCGCATAAGGCTATCTTACAAATGGCGAAAAAAAATTTTCTGTGTACATATAGTTGACAGTTGTAATATTCACTGCGCAGCATACAAGGTTTAACTTTAAGCTTTAAATGTCTATATGGCCGCCATTTTGGAAATAGTTATCTGACATGCTTAAAACATATCACGTAACAATCTGCATCAGTACTACTTGTTTGCCATATTTGGTAGGAATCGTTTAATTATTTACCGAGTTATGACATAACAACTTTTTTATTCGTATGGCACTCTCTTCCCAATTGGCCGATTAAAGTAGTTATTTGTTGATACATATAATGCTAGTTATATAAACTTTCATTATAGATTTTGAAAATAAGTAACTTATTAAGTTCATTCCTTGAGTTTTCATGAAATATCATAGTATTACTTACATGCCAAATTGGGTGAAAATTGGTTGAATAGTTTTCGAGATATTATGTAAAATATTATTTTTTTCAATTGGTGCTATCTTACAAAATGACGCAACGCCAACTATATCTATCTCAAAATTTAATGGATACACAATGGTCTACTACCAAATAGTTACACTTGCAGTCAGGGACAGAAGTATAAGCGCTGAAACAGGTGTACGAATACTATTTATCGAATATATTGAATAAACTTCGCTGGTCAAATTAAATAAACAATATATGCTAAGAGAATACACAGTGAAGTACAAAAGTATACACAGAAATCTGAACTGAAAGCTGTTGAATACCGAACAAGCATGTTGTCTTGTCGTACGGACCGCTACAACGTTGGCGTAAGTGTAGGCACATCAGTAGATTGTGTCTTATTAGAATTCAATTTACGCTGTATGAGTTCTTTGTTGGCTTCCCATGTCTTCGAATAACGGCCTCATGTTTATTTTGCATCCAAGTTTCCAGTGATTGTGGCCTCTATTCCATGCCATTCTTGAAGCAACACCGCCTTCAGTCGAACCTTTCTTGTTATGCTGTGTGCGCGCACGTGCCTGCCCAGATCCTACCACAGACGTTCTATTGGATTAAGTTTGGGTGACTGTGGTGGAGTATGTAGATGATAGGGGATGTTGTACACGATCCACAGAAGAATTAATTCATTATGTTTAGGATCAATGTCCTGCTGGAAGTAAAATATCATTGGCATACCCAGCTTCTCGGCTCTCGCCTTCAGATTATGTTGTAGAACGTCTTTGTTCACAAACATATCCATTGTCCCATCAATAAACCACGGTTCTTCCAAACCTGAAGTTGCCATGCAGTCCCTTACCATAATGCCACTCCCTCCATGTTTTACGGTAGGTAGGATATTGTGCAAACCCTACTCTGTATTTCGTTTCCCCCAAACCAGGATTCGGTCATCCATCTGGAATATTTACTATTGTCTAAAAAAAAAAAAACTATCTACATCTCCAAGTCCTTTGTGACGTATTCATTTGCAAATTGCAACCTCTTCTTTCTATTCACGTGACGTATATAGGGTTTCTATCTTGGCACTCTTGCATGATACCCGCATGAATTAAGAACTCTTCGTACGGTGCGAGTATGGACGTCTTTACCCTTATAATAATGTATTTCAGCTAATATTTTTGTAGCTGAGAGTTTAGAATTATTTTTCACTCTGAGAATTATTTATCTCTTCTACCTGCTGTCAAGCTTCGGTGGTCGGCATGTTCGTACTTTATTAAGCACAGTGTTTTGTTCTATAGCGACTACACTTTACAATTTGTGCAATTTCTCCATACGATTTCTGCAGTTTGTGCAGATTCTCTCTAATGTTGCTTCCTGCTATGCACACTCTTTTTTCGTCACTGAGGATGTCTTGGGCCTGCAGTCGACAACTGTGCAGCCGGTACTGTTGCGTTTCACGTGCTGTGCCTACAATTATATTCTAGCAGACAGCGCTCCTAGCGGATGTTTGGATGCATTATTTCCAAGGGAGGTTTAAATTAGCACTCTCTGTGGGCAGTATCTTGTACTACACATGGGTGGCTTTTCAATGCATAAAATGTGTATCCTTAAAAACACATAGTGTTAAGTAAAACTGGATTTAATGATTGCAGTTCCTCTGTCCTTCTACTTTTGTCCCTGACTGTATATTTCACCTGCCAGAAAGCTAAAGTTAAACCCTTAAAATAGTAAAAAAAAGTCTGAAATAGTAATAAAAGCTAATTTTTATGCCATATCTTGCGAACCAATCAACATATTTCCACCAAATTCTTCAAACTAGGCGATGGCAATTTACGTCTTTTAAGTAGCTCATACACTTATTTTCAAACTGACAGCCCTGCAAACATTTCAGGCCAGTAAGCTCTATACTTCAAAACATTACGCTGATTACATATGAAGTTGATGCTCTGAATCGTACCTCCGTAATGTAGTTGGTTAAATGCTAACTTATAGTATAGGCTTTCTGGGTTCGAGTTCCGGGTAAGGTAAGTGCATATTTGTAGTTGTATCACTGCTGTTGTATATATTTCTGGTTCTATCTCTATCGATAAAGCTGTCAACGAGACGTTAATTCCTACTTGTCATCTAAGTTTTTAAGAATTTCATTAAAATTACTCATATATACGAGAGTAGGCTCATTAGTTAAATGGGTGTATGTATATTTATGTTTCATAAGATATGATTGGTATGTATAACTAGTTCTACGGATCTTTAGTGTGGTCTCTGAATTGTTGCTTCAATCCACATTCCGAATCTCCTAGTTTTACTAAATAACTAAACAATAGAGTGGTTATCTTGCAAGTAGCTCATGTAAATTCATGTTAAATAAACGTTATCTCTTTCATGAATATTTAAAGAAACCATTACGTTCCGTAAAATTTTTATATTTGGAAAACCTTATCAGTACGGCAGTACAAAATTATACTTTTAATTAGGCACATGCAAATATTTAAATCTCATAAATACTGTATTCTTTCTTGCATGATAAATAGTTTAGTCGATATTAATTGCCATGTCAGATTAATGTTTACATAGTTTAATATTAATCCCTTAAGTGAATTCAGCTGTACAATACAGTAAATAATTTTTTTTTTTGTATTTACACAGGTTTTAGTATTTCAAACTGCAGGAATAAATGTCAAATTGTAACAGTTTTGATACGTATTTTTAGTTCGTGCTTAAAGACTGCGGAGTTCTGATATTTTTAGAAGGAATAAGATAAAACCGTTACAACTACTAGGGTGACCAGATTATTTAACAAATGAAGCAGGACACTTGTCATAATAAATATGATTTATAATAAAAGGAATGTTATTAGCTTCCAGGAATCACAGTACTGTAAATAAAAGGTTATAAAATTGGAAAAAGAATTTGTGAAGAGTACTCTCATAAAATATAAGAATGTAAATCAAAATTGTTATTACAATTTAATTGTTTACATACACCAGAAGAACAGTTTTATATTTCTATATCTTTGATATATATTTTTCATTTAAACAAATGGCGTGCAACATAGCATAAATTTGTAAATCAGTTAATAAAGTCACTACATGTGGAAATAATATTAATTTTAATTGGTTTTTTATGTGTACAAAGCAGGAATTTTTGCGGGACGCTTTGGTGAAGAAGGGCATTTCATGACTTAATTTGTCCTTTCGTATTGCGCAGAACAATTCTCTAAAACTCAAGAACACCAAACACGAATATAAAGACGTCAGACATGATAGACAGTGACGTCACGCATTAAAAATTAACAAAATGAGATGCTAATCACTTTTTACTGAAAAGAGGTTAAAAATATTGATTAATTTTATTTCCTTACTCTTGTGGAACTCTGTGTGTGTGTGTGTTTTGAGCTCGCTAACACATGTATGAGTACAAATAGAGTAACGTTTGTGTGCGTTTTACAAACAATTTCTCTAGGAAACCTTTAACACACTGTTTCTCGTATCTTTACAACGGAAGTACTGTATCTTTAAAAACGTTGGTTTATGTAGTCCCATGTTCATAATTTCCATGTGCTCTAGAGCAGTGTTTCCTAACCTTTTTCAGCCACGGACCCCCACTTATTTCACTCACTTCAGTCAGTCTCGCACACCGCCCGCTGGCGCACGTTGGTCGTGCTAAGTAAGCGTAGCGATTACGAGACTTTTGGTGGCATTTATTTATTATTGTTAAATGGTACAGAGATGAGACTGTGAACCCCCAGGGGTCCGCAGACCCCAGGTTAAGAAACACTGGTCTAGAGTACTCGCTTGTATACTCCATTTCATGTAAGTACACGAAGTTACGACAGTTCTAGAAAATTAGCGTAGCCTCAATCTATCCTTTCGCCACAGATGTTCTTTCAATGAAGAAAACAATGTCCGCAAACAAATGGTATGGTCAATGTGTATTACCATTCCAACTTGTTTTATTTTTTTGATGGCTAAGTTATACTGCTGGGGCTCTGTTTATTTTATTTCTGGCAGGGCGGTTGCGGATTAGGAAGGGGGGGTTGCAGGATCTTAATTTGACGTTATTCATTAAACGGTATAGTTTTGTAGCTCTTTTTACGATACGGTATCACTTTGAATAACATATTGTTTTGATAGAGAAATGTAAAATAATGCTCTTACGGAAGTGACATTCAAATGATTATGACTTGGAAAGTTTCAACCTCACCGAAAGAACAAAACGCTATTCATATGCTGTTGTTGGTACAAATGCGAGTAATTAACACACTTTGTTCGTAAATTTTTTTTGCGAAATTAACCTTAAACTATTTTTAGTTTCCATAATAGAAAAATGTCATTCTTACACTACGAAAAGAGTTTGACTGAACTGATGGTTTTTTAAGACACGTACGTTTCAGACATTGTGATAATTGTTTCGAAATACGTAATTTATAGAACACACCCATACTGTTTGTAATTCCCATTTACATCTCCCGGACACATGTTCTATGGCAATCCTTTGAACACGTTCCTCTGCCGCTCACACGAAATAATTTATTTGCAGAATCGTTCAATAAATACGACATTTCACGGGTTTCTTGAAGCTAACAAACTTACTTCAGAACGTAAATATATTGTGGCGCTTCACGACGGCACAGAACATGGCTGACCAATCTATGATTGTGCCGATAATATAACATTTCACGTAAGAAAAAACACTACAAACCCCTCTACGACTAACAATGCTGAATGAAAGAAAATACAAAAATATTTAACTACTTATAAAATATTCCGACATCACTAATATACTCGCATGAACGTGATGAAAGAGATAACAAGCACAATAGAGTTGGCGTAGTTGGGAAAGATTCACTGATCGGAAGTGGCCGCGTGCTCCGTCATTACGAAACACGTGTTTAGAGCCAGTTCGCTGGTTGTTCTATTCTTACACGTTGTCTTTGTAATCAGACACAGAAGGGGAGAACACTACCATTGCAGTCCCCTAGGAAACCATTATACCCTACATATATACAAACAACTCTACTCTTACAACAAAAAAAAATTTCACCAGTAATTTGTCTCACCCAAGGATAGTGAACCCGCGGATTCCGCGGGCTGACCCCCCTGGTTAACCATTAACCAATGAGAGATGCAGATACTTCAATAATTCATATTACTAACATGGAAGATGCGCAAAACACCGACTAATGATTCCTCGTTGTGTAACCTACAATGATGACCATAAATATCCTTCATATGTAACATTCCTCCTATGGCGGACGTGTGGACTTGACGGGGAAGACTAAGTATTCTAAAGACTCAGGGCCTTTACGACATTACTAACTNGCCATTGCAGTCCCCTAGGAAACCATTACACCCTACATATATACAAACAACTCTACTCTTACAACAAAAAAAAATTTCACCAGTAATTTGTCTCACCCAAGGATAGTGAACCCGCGGATTCCGCGGGCTGACCCCCCTGGTTAACCATTAACCAATGAGAGATGCAGATACTTCAATAATTCATATTACTAACATGGAAGATGCGCAAAACACCGACTAATGATTCCTCGTTGTGTAACCTACAATGATGACCATAAATATCCTTCATATGTAACATTCCTCCTATGGCGGACGTGTGGACTTGACGGGGAAGACTAAGTATTCTAAAGACTCAGGGCCTTTACGACATTACTAACTAGTGCGTCAGAGCAGTTAATTATTTGCACTAGCTTTTTAACTCGTAACGTATAGAAAGGGAGAAACATTTTTATACGTATTGAATAACCATTAATTGAACTCGTTTGTGGCACTGCTTAATGCCTCTTCTTTACGTGAACTGTGTCTTCTTCTCCAACAACATTGCCACCGACTGAATGTAGAAAAAAGGTTGTGCTGTGCAATTTATTGCTATTACGACAACACATCCTGTTGTGTTTGTATGACAATAGTACCCAATTTCAGTGACGCTAATTTAAAAATTAAACTTTTTATATAACTTACGGGACAGCAGCATTTTTTATGATTTGTTGTTGAATTTATTGTACTTACACATCATAACATTCGCAGTTATATATGTATTTCTAATTAATTTTCGTAACTCTTACACTTACGCTGGGTTTCATAGTAATCTTGAGAGTTATCAAAATGTGTAATATATATGTAAAATCTATTAACTCGGGACTAAATTTAATAATAGAAAAATCATATATCAATATTTTCCTTATAAAATACGATTTAAGAGGGAAATCGGGAAATTCTGCTGTTCTGTACATGAGCAAAGCTTAAAATATTGCAATTTACTTTGCACCTGAGGACATAAATTATCTAGCTTAGGGTCAAACGTTTGCTCTTTGTAAGTCCCGTTATTCAACAGTTGTTCCGAATGTCATATAGGGTTAGTCAGATTATTGACAGGCGAGTCTCAAAAAATTTACAAAACATACGGCTATTTTTTTTTTTTNGTCATATAGGGTTAGTCAGATTATTGACAGGCGAGTCTCAAAAAATTTACAAAACATACGGCTATTTTTTTTTTTTCGTTTGGATTAAATGGGCATTATAGTATCGAAGTAACATCAATAAAGCTTTGGCTTTCAAATAAANTTTTTTTTTTTCGTTTGGATTAAATGGGCATTATAGTATCGAAGTAACATCAATAAAGCTTTGGCTTTCAAATAAACAGCACAATAATATAATTGTAGTCGTTACAAATAATTTTGTTAAAATACATCATTGCATATCCCCATTAACACAGAATTATTTTCCAGTTAATATGAAAATACCTGTAGTATTTCAAACAAATGCGTATTCTCTACTTTACAGCGAAAATTTGTGTGTTCATTAAATATGTTTGCCCACCAAACGTTTTCATAGTTCATTGCTATATATTTCCTCAAATAAAATTACTGAACCTACGCACAAATTAGCACTTTATAGACAGCGAAATAAAATATACAAAGTTTCTTACCAGCATTTTCAATAAGGATATAATATGTTGTGTACGGTGAGAAAAGAACCCAGAATCACATCACTTGACAGCCGTACAAGGAAACATTGATTGATTGCGTTCAAAAAAAATAAGAAACTAAACTCCATCCCTAGAAATAGAAAATTAGAAATCACTGCTTCTCAAGTAATTACTGAACAGTAACATAAAAAAAAAAACATTTAAATCCGTTCAATGAGAGCTATCATTGTTATTGGTACGTGTGGGGGGTAATCACATTATAACAGATGCACTCGCAACCATTGAAGCGTATTTCAATATACTACAAATTACGCATTATAAGTGGAATAAAATGTTGTTTTAATCATGGCTATTTCAGCTGTATTTTTGTTATAAAAATACGACAATTTAGAATCCACGCGGGCATTCTAAATGCCGATATATATATATGTTTATATACATATATATGTATATATATANTATATATATACATATATATAAACGCTGCTGCGCCAATGCAGTAAACAAATTCGTAGAAATCTTTTTCGGTAGCAAAGGATAGCATTTATTTGAAAATGTTTTGTTTATATTAACTAAATGTTGCTTTAATTCAATACGTATGTAATGATAATTTTTCTTTAGCTACACACTTTAACTTGATGGCAATATTAATTTTACTTATTGTAAGGAACATATTTCCGTGAGTTTGTTATGTTTCCAGTAAATTAATGTCACTCTAAATTAAGAAAAGGATTAAGTGACATTAAAACAGTTTTTTCGTTCATTATATTTTTTGTACCTAACGAAACTTCTTAAATTATTCGTCACCAAATATCAAATTCCTTGGATCAAGAACGTGATGGCCTGAACTTCAAAAATACAGTATATGAATGTTTACCACAAGGGGCACTGCTGAACTATTGTTATCATAATGCGAGATTATCATTGCCTTTAATATATCGATCAAACAAAAATTATGTTTCTAGCAAACATACTTTTCAATGGTTCATATTTAACNATCATTGCCTTTAATATATCGATCAAACAAAAATTATGTTTCTAGCAAACATACTTTTCAATGGTTCATATTTAACTATATCATTTTTGTTAGGGTAACAAAGCATGTGTTGGAGCAAATAAAGTGTTTTGAGAGAGAAGTAGTATTTTTGATAGTATCAAGCATGAAATCGATGAAACGCAAAGGGCACATACAGAGACGTCAGACATCACATTTAATACGGTGTCGCCTCTACACGTTGGGTATTTAATTGACGCGCAGAGATGTGTTACGCGATTTGTNACATCACATTTAATACGGTGTCGCCTCTACACGTTGGGTATTTAATTGACGCGCAGAGATGTGTTACGCGATTTGTGTCCTTGGACCTGAAAAGTCTGTATGGGTGCTAGCATTAGTGCTCTATTATGTTTTCACGTGTTTCCACTTGCTATATTTTGAGTTACAGTTGAGTCAATCAACTAATAATTAAAAGCCTTGAAATATATTTTAAAATAAAGGCTCAAATAAGTCTTGAAGAAACATCTATTTCGTTTTGTGAAGNATTAAAAGCCTTGAAATATATTTTAAAATAAAGGCTCAAATAAGTCTTGAAGAAACATCTATTTCGTTTTGTGAAGTCATTGCGCATAATAAAGAATAACACTTTGGGAAGACGTAGAGTTAATTCTATTTTTTTTAAAATGCAGCAACCTAGTCAAACAGTTATAGAATCAGAACCAATTATAAAAACTATGAAAATTAAAATTATGTATACNAAATGCAGCAACCTAGTCAAACAGTTATAGAATCAGAACCAATTATAAAAACTATGAAAATTAAAATTATGTATACACACACAGAATGAGTCGGAACAATGACAAACTACATCACACATTCCTTGTAGAAAATTATTCAAAAAACGTGCATTTGACCTATTAGTCGCACGCTTTAAGGTAGATCTTAAACACAAGTTTAATGTAAATATCACAGAGAGTACTTGGAACTGAACAATGACCTAAGGATAATGTGTAGTAAAAACGAATATCTGCAAGCACTGCAGAAACTGTTACTGTCATAAAATTTTGTCATAGAAAAAAGAGATGTTGGAACTTTATTGTCGCCTAAAAAAGTGCCGAAGCTTAATTGTTTTACCATTGACGAATTACTAACCACCAAATTAATATTAACGAATGAGTTAACACTATAAATGCATTGTTTTCGAGGAATCCATTCAGAAATTTCGAAATCATTACGGTTTGGACCATGGGGCTTTTTGGATTGAAATGAGAAAATTGTTCTTTACGCCTCTTTCGCACGCAGCCTGGACGCCATTTGCAGGTTAGAAGCTCGTAAGTGATGTTGCAGAAGAAAGCACAAGAACAGTTAAGTAAATATCTTTAACGGATCTCACATGAAACCAATTCGAAAAAACTGCGGTAAGTAATAACTATGCAGAAATAACGCTGATGTAGTTTCCAATGAGTCAATGTTTTGTTTGTTTCATGGCCTTCGAAGACCACTTAACAGTTATGTATGCCCAATAGCGGAATTTGTTGCTTGGTCGCGGATTTATTAGAAGTTGACGACCATCGCTGCACGTGGGGCTATTCGAACAACTTTTGATTTTGGCTATTTGAATCACAATCATAAATTAATTCGTTTCAGTTTATTTTGTATATTTATTTTATGAAGATAGTCAAGGACCTTAAAACGTGCAATCAAATACTTAAATACATATAAATAAAAAATTTTCTACGAAATATTTGGTGACGAACCATAATCTTTCAAACAAAGTTGTTTGTACAATTTTTGTAGATACTCTTATTTAATTAAGTTTATGAATAAGGTTCCAATTAAAATTATGAGATCAGGATCTTCTTCACAGTCAGTTTAATTGGTTAATTTGTTGGCTGTGAAAAAAGTGGATAATGTCGTTATGGGAAAGGCCTAACTTAAAGTAGGAGGTTACATCACCCTGAAATAATTTTAAAATACAAAACAATATTTTTTAAAATAATTCCTAATCTATTTCAGATAAAATATATTTTTTTATATTTAGACCGATGTAAAATTTATGCCTTTTTTAAATGCTTTCATATGATGAGGAAATTTTAAACGAAGAATGCGTTTTTGGAGTGGTCCGAAGCACATAGCATCGTGCCTAACAGGGGGCCGGATCAAACCACTGCTTCGTCTTCCCTGAGCTAGGTTCAATTCCTGGCGGATACAACATGCAGATTTTCGCAAAAAGTACAATTTCCCTCCTAAGATAAGGTTTTTGTCAACATTACCGTTCCTCCATAACATCAATCGTAAAAAATTATTACATTTTTAGTTACGGTACGTATTTACTGATAAAAGGTTTATGAATGTTGGCAGGTAATCTCCTGGTCATTGCGAGTAAGGCCGTCCTGGCACGTCCTGCTGTGATTCTGCACAGACGAGATACTCTACTCGTGGTGGTTCGTCGTCTGCTTCACCCTTCTGCATTTTCCCGTAAGTATTGTTAATAAGAGGCTTGTTGAATATAAACACGAGAGGGTAACAAACTTTACGCCCGACCCTCCAGCATGCGTTAGCCCATAGTTAAGCAATTGTTCTTTACAAAAGAAATTAACTTCACCCTTTTATTCCGGTGCTGCCCCATTCTCACCTTCATCACCTTCAACGGTTCTCACGACCTCGATGGTAGGAGCTGCACAAATATCTACTGTCACGCACACTTATGGTGCACTTTCAGGAGTCGAAGAATTTGCATTGAAAACGGCACGTTTAAAACGACGGCGATTTGATTAAAAGTGGACAATTAAAGTTTTACTGGCGTTTGGAATGAAGTGGAACATAATGTGCAAATTTTTAAGTTCAGCCTTTTCAAGCGTATTATTATGTAAAATTATTCACTCTTTTGGTACACAGAATCGAAGCAAAATTTCTGAACAGGTATGCCTGCCTTTAATAATAGCATCTTCCTTGTGGTAACATTTCAATCACGTTTCTTTGGTTCCAGTTTTTCTCCTATCGATTATTTTAGTGATATTAAAAACTTTTGTACCAATTTCAGGAAATGTTTTAAATCGTATATTCATGCTTGAGGGTTTTTGCTTGTTTAAAAAAAGCACGATTTAAAAATGAAACACTTAACAAGGGTTATAAAAGAAATATTGTATATAATATTAACACAATTTATGTTTAATACAAGATAATTTTTACTGCCAATAATCTTTGTTGTTTCGTCGAATTAAATAAAATTTATGTTCACTGTGCATATTGTTAATGATACTTTACATTTGTAGGTTGTCCGCTCTCATATTATTTGCGTAACACAAGGTAGACGTTTTTCTGTCACTCCAACAAACTATCTTTATTCACTGAAAACTTCAAATGATCTTTCGATATAATGTTAAAATTCACCTCGAATGCACATTATAAAATGTAACTTTAATGTATTTGTATACTTGGGGAGCGTAAAACTATTGAAACCTCTAAAACCATTTGATAAACGATAGGGAAAACACACTACAATTTTTGTAGTTCCCGAATGTATTACAGACGGTCCATATTAGTTTCTACTAACTATACCTGTCTTCCACGCCACGCGTCACGCGAGGAGCGGAAATGTTTCACCTTCCCCTTACGGGATCGTTTGTTAATTTGGTCGCACTGTACCTACATAACCCACCCTGCACATTGTATCGGTGTAATACAGAGCGAGTATAAAATAATACCCCAACTTTGAAGGTCTATAATATCAAAACCAAACAACCTACAACCTTGGTTGACCAATCAAATGAACGGCGGAACTGTGCGGTTTGTTTACCATATCTTCCTAAACTTTCAATTTGACCACCACGAGCGGCCCGAACGTCATCTACGCGATAACCTCGTTCCACACTCTTGTCAGTATGTCCGTTGTAACGGTTGGATGGCGTCCATAATTCTCGTTTTGAGGTCACCAATATAAGCCGGCAATGGTGGACGAAACACTTGATCCTTTATGTACCCCATTTAAAAAAATCGCTCTTGGTAATATCCGGGCTTCTTGGGGGCCAGCGACGAAGAACCTGGTCACCAGTTGTTCCTCGCCCAATCCATCGTTGCAGCAACGTCTCGTTCAGGTATACGCGAACAGCTAGGAGGATATAGGGTGGCGCACCATCCTGCTGGAAAATGAAGACCCCACCGCCTCTTCTAAATGAGGAACCAACCACTCTGTAAGCATGTCCAAAAAAGGGATTCTAGTAACAGTGGGCTCGTGAAAAAAGAAAGGGCCGAAAACAATGTCTGGAAACAGCGCAAAACACGTTCACTTTGGGGGAAGCGCGCTCGTGTTCGATTGTTTCATGTGGAGGCTCCTGACCTCATATCCGCACGTTATGCCGGTTCACCTTGCCATTTGTATGGAATGTCGCTTCATCGTTAAATACCAGCTTAGACATGAAGGCATCGTCTACCTCGTTCTGGGCACATAAAGGAAACATCAGACCGTCCCCTTCAAATTTACATGTCGAATGTCGGCTCGCTTCCCCGTCGTCACCTAAAATCGATAATTATGAACGCCATCCAAACCGTAACACCAGACGTGTTGAAAAATGCGTGGAATGAGTTTGATAATCGCGTAGATGTCGTTCGGGCCACTCATGGTGTTCACATTGAACATTTATGAATGTTGGGTAAACAAACTTCATGGTCCCACGGTTCATTTGATTCGTCAATAAAGGTTGTAGTTTGTTTGGTTTTGATATTTTGGACCTTCAAAGATTAGGGAATTCTTTTATACTCATACTCTACAAGACATTATATTTTCGCACAATGAAAACACGTGTGTGAATAGCGAGATGCATATAAGACTGTAATCTACAACAAGTCATGTATATAATTTCATAAGTGTCGAAGAATATTGTAATTTTTATGTCGAGGGCATGAGCGACTAATTATATTGAATTTATTAAAAATACCTGTGAATAAAATTGCCTTTTATTTAATATTTAGGCCTACCTTATTTGCTAGAATAAAACTAAAATTGAAAGGTCACAGTTATAAAATAAATTTAATTAAAAAGTTTTGCGTGAAATATCATTGTACTCTATGTAAGGTAAATTAATAAAATTAATTTTTAAAATTGGAGAAATTAAATTTTTTAAATTAATAACATTAGTTTAATTTATTTTACAGTTAGTCAAAGTCCAGAATGATACGTCTATGTATACCACTGAATGGAAACTAGTTCTTCAAATCAGATGGAAATTGGAGGTTTTCGAAATGGAGTTGGTATATAAAACAAAGTTCTGACAGCTTGCCTGTCGGCTAAATCGACAAATTAGCACTTTCTGGCCTGTAAATATGTAATTAATACACTCACTCTAGGTGATAAAAATGTAAACAAATGACAAACCTAAACCAGAAGTTATTGTTAACTTATGAGTCTACGTTCCTCTATATGGGTGAAAATAAATTTTATTGAAGTTTTTAAAAGCTTAGAAGATATATAGGCGTTAACGTCTCATTGACAGCAATATAATTTGAGATATAAATAGAAACATGTGAAACAGTACCAAGGCAATTAAATTACATGAGTTACTTAACCGGGATTCAAATTCAGAAAAACTCTTAAAATTAAGCTTNACAGTACCAAGGCAATTAAATTACATGAGTTACTTAACCGGGATTCAAATTCAGAAAAACTCTTAAAATTAAGCTTGCTATTAATCAACTGCATCACGGAGGTAGAATTCGGATCAACTTCGGATGTAATCAGTCTAATGTTTTGAATGGTANGCTATTAATCAACTGCATCACGGAGGTAGAATTCGGATCAACTTCGGATGTAATCAGTCTAATGTTTTGAATGGTAGGGTTCACTAGCCTGAAATATTCACTTGGCCAAAAACTTGATAGTAAATGTCTGAGCCATTAAAACACATATGTGTACATGGCCTGCTATAAAGATACTTGTGTGAAAAATTTTAGAGAAATCGGTTGATTGGTCTTAGAGATATGGCAAAAAACCTTATGTTTTAAATAGGGCTATATTACGAAATTGCTTAAAAAGAGGCTCTGTACACGAAATAGATAATGTCAGTATAATAAGTTTGACTGAAATTGTTAAATTGTTAAATAGATATGCCAAGCATAAAAAAATATTTTTATGGCCGCCATTTTTTTAAATCAATGCCTGCCCCTTTTAAACTGTGTAACTTTACATGGCCTTCTGTAAGTGCGAAAATTTTGTGGAAATTAAAAGAACTATTCTGCAAATATAACAAAATGTTCAGTATATTCATCTGACACTACTTTGCAAATAAAAATATAGCAAAGAATTCATATAGGATCATTGGTCCTCGAGATATGGCATAAAACCTCAATTGATCAGGTGATGATCTTCATAAATGGAAGGCAAAAGTTTATATAATATCACATTCGATTATTGTCATATGAGCAATATACAAAGTTACATTTAAATCTGCTACATATTTTAATAGATATATCTTACTAAGCTAAAATATTTGTATACGCGCTATTCAGAAAGTAAGAGACTCGCATTCTAAAAAAAATATAATTAATATAGCCTACCACATTACAACTTATTCGTCAAATTTGAAATAAATCGGTTCATTATTTCCCGAAGCTAAAATGTTGTATATGTCCACCATTTTGAAAATATGTGTGTCTGAGCCTCAAAAAATATATTACTTTGCGTAGCCTACCTTAGTGCTATTTATTTGCCAAATTTGGCACAAATCTGTTTTTTTCGGCGATCACAAAATATTAGTTTGTCGAGTGAGAATGGCGTACAAAAGAGATTTTGTGTTTACACATTTGATTGTTGTAATTTATACAGCTTGCATACAAAGTTTCAATGGAATTAATTACATATTAGACGATACAACATACAAAACTCAAATNTAATTTATACAGCTTGCATACAAAGTTTCAATGGAATTAATTACATATTAGACGATACAACATACAAAACTCAAATGTGCTTATTGTTTGGCTTATAAGACGCTTGTAATATGTATTGTCAGTATACGAAATTTTGTTGAAATTGGTCAAACAGTATTGTAGTTATACCAAATAAATCTAAAATATTATTTTGTCCACATTTTAGAAAAAAAACATCTCATTAAATTCAATTACTTTTGNTATACCAAATAAATCTAAAATATTATTTTGTCCACATTTTAGAAAAAAAACATCTCATTAAATTCAATTACTTTTGTTTTTCAACTAAAAATTTTTCACCACTAGGTAAGCGCTAGTGTCGCAATGTGTACCGGATTATCTCTATTGGACATGTTAAAAAACAAAATTATTGCAATCATCATAAATCAAAAATAACATAAATACTTTACTTAGTCGAATCTTTCTCTTTTATGATTTTTAATAAAAAGAGACCTCTCTGGAACACTGCACACCTAGCGGCGCAATTTTCCCCTAAGCCAAACTCTGCCATAAGAATATTGGTTTTGTTTTTAACTTCTGTAGAATTAATCTTAGGCATGGCAGTGTAGCTAATTTAGTTTCCTCGATTCTCGGTCGCATCACGGAAACCAACTCCAGTTAGGTAGGCTCTTTAGCATGTTTTTCTTTGAAGATTTAAGCACATAGTAGGGTAGGGCTTATTAAAAAAAATCTAAGCCGCACTTTTAGGAAAAAAATATTATTTTTGTAACTTGGTTGTACAGCATTTAGGTAAAAACTTAATCAAAATTACTGTGCTAGCATACCAAAAGACTTGTTAAAGTAAACCTTATGTTAACTTCAGTGGAAGTCACGTGGTTTAAACAACTGTCTAGGAGAGATAGGAGTTAAATGTCGGGATTCTGAGAAGGTTACTGGGCAGCTGGCATGCGCACTCAAACCCAATTCCCTCTATGCCCATTATATGAGCACCAAGCTGGTTTACGAGCGACTCGGAGCATAGAATACTCTGAAGGCCATGTCTCTGGCGAGGTATATAGGGTCCAACGTCTCGTCGACATCGCAGTTATTACGGACGGAGCTAGTTGTTCAGCCTAGCAGAATCAGAGACGGNTAGGGTCCAACGTCTCGTCGACATCGCAGTTATTACGGACGGAGCTAGTTGTTCAGCCTAGCAGAATCAGAGACGGTGTCGGCGATGCCTCGTGTTGTAAATGATCTTATCCCGGATTTCACTGTAGCTATACAGTTATATATATTTGAAAACTATGAAAAATTGGAATAAGGGTATTTCTCCCAAACGAAATCCAATATCTTACTACTGCGCTACCATTATTTATGTACTTTATTTTGAATTGTTAATCTGATACAAGTTCACTATACACTCGTATATTGTGTTTATTCTCTATGGAAGTAATTTTTCATACACATGTGTGTTCATAAAGTATCCCTGAAATTAAATAACATGGTACGGTATTTTTTCAGTCTTCTTTAATGAAGTTTTACAGGAATTTTGGTGGTTAATATACTTGCAGTATGTATTAAATTATTCAACAACATCTTTCACTATTATCCCAAGCATTACTCCGCATCAACGCACGAGGCTAAACCCTAGTTAAAGATTTTTAATTTTGTCTATATCATATTATATTGTATAAAGGAAAAAGATTTCTCCGATTCAAGGGATTAAATTACTATGTTACAAATTTACGGCATTTTATAATAATTTATGATTTTTTTTCTGACTTGGCGTTTTATTGAATATATAAAATTTATTGTATTCATGCTATTCCAAATTCGTGTTGCTGGGGGCTATAATTAATGTATAATTATAGAATCTGCGCTTGTACCATATTATTATACAAACGTTTTATAAATCCCTTGCTACCATCTGCTCAAAGGAAAATACCACACGCTGAATGCAATACTATCGTAACTCAAAAAACTCAGCTTTGCAATATTCTTGCCGGAAGGTGTAAAATACCTATAACTAAACAAAGAAACGCTGTCGCAACGTTATATGTACGTTTACTAAATGTGAAGCATTTAATGGGTTTTGCATTTCATAAAAATATTTCATATTTACGCGTACATTTGTTTTAAACGTACTGAATGGCACACTGTTATATAGTAACACTTTTTTTATACTGTTCACTAACTTGCTGAAATAGAAATTATTTTACTTGTATTTGCCGTATCTAATTAGTTTTATTTTACGATAGTATTGTATTCAATATATTTTGTTGTATTGCATGTGCCGTCGGAGATACAGGACCAAAAAAGAAACTTGCGATTTGCAATATTGCTTGAACAGTCAATAATATACTCATCCCCGTTACACATTTTACATGACTCAATAAAGAGGCATGACGTATTTCGCGCAACAATGAAAGTCTCACAATCACAGCTAACAAGAATGCTTTTCCTCTCACTGATATTGCTAGGGATACCAAACGGTTATAGAAAGCGAATAAACTATTACCTGCGTACGTGAAAGTAAGAAGTAGAGGATGAAAATGTTTATGGTTGTGATGCTCCTTCTTCCAGGATTGGTCTTTGGTTATCCTGCTTACAGGTTTGTTATCAACAACGTTTTCTGACTTTTGAGCAGTGTCCTAGTTAGTAATGATCCGTAGCTGATGCATGGTCTAGAACGTCATGAGCTTTCCATATTTAGTACGTCTATGTTACACCGTCTCGATGATGAGAGTTTCTAGAAGGAACAGTGGGGATGCGGGGCGTTGTGACGCTATGCCAAGTGTAAGAGAGAAAGGCTTGGGCGATGGTTAAAGCTGTGGTCTTCGTCGCTGATGGGTCTGAAGCATGAGTAGACACTCAAAATATGCTATTTTCTGGCCGCCTTCGAATAGTAACCAACTAGACCATCGCGTCCCCGTTTTGTAATATAACAGTGCGTAGGTGGGGCTCTTAATGACAAGAATTGTGGTATGCTCAATGAGTGCAAAGGAACACTCAGCTAACGACGCCGTTGACCAGTTGCGAGTCCCAAGCCTGGTACTGAAACACGCCGTCCGTCCCTCTCCTCTTGAGACGCTCACACTCAGAGGGACCGTGGCTGAGGCACTATACAAACGTCTACTGGCTGTCCAGTCCAGTACCAGAGCTGTGTCGCCGCTCCTTCACTGGGCGAGGAGCTCTTCAGTTTCACACTTGAAGCAGCAGTACTGCCTCTCCGGCGGGACGTAGCTGTGGTCCAGATACGTCGATGGTTCCTTATTAGGAAAACGTTTGCATCGTGTTTGATATTTCCATGACTAAGAAAACTTTACGTGTTTGGAGAATGTTTGAATGACAGCATTTTGAATTATCCTGGCTTCCACTAAACAAGACTATAAACACTGCAATTTTATAAAGAAATTCATAGAGAAAGAACACTGCAACGTGTCATAATCATAATATTGTCTATGGTACAGTTTTATTAAGTGATACGGTTTTTTTGGAAGTGTTCATTAAAGTTCACGTGACGAGGAGGCCGCCCCAGCGACTTTTAATTTATAAACACAAAATATTTAATCACGCAGTTTAAAATTCACCGTTCTCTGGGAGCCTTGCGATATAACCTCTATTTTAGTAGTCGTGCGGGTTTGGACAACGGTGGAGAAATTATGGTGGCTTGTCGACTTCCGATCTACTGTCAGAATCGCTGTAATAATTGAAAACCCCTCGTCAACCGTTATAACTCAAATATATTGTCTTTGAAGGTTTTCGGCGTTGCGTGCACGCTGCAAGGTGGTCGGATAGTGGGCAGCCCGTCGTAAACCAATAAATTAGTTCCTGAGCGTCGAATAGGAGTCTGTTGCGAAAACCACTACATTCGGAATGACCCGTCATTCTCAACTTCTGCGGTATTTCTACCACGTTTTATTTCCGTATTACGGTGTACTTAGACATTTTCGTGTGTTTCAGGAGGAGTCCTGAAGAGGAGACGACTGCCGCCCTCACCACCTGTGATTACGTNACTTAGACATTTTCGTGTGTTTCAGGAGGAGTCCTGAAGAGGAGACGACTGCCGCCCTCACCACCTGTGATTACGTCGACCACAAGAAACTGCCATGGGTAAGTAGTTCATCTTATTCTTTGAAGTTCCGTGCTGCTCAGTTTTGAATTTATGCCCATGCACGGAATTTAATTGCATTACATGTATTCTCAGTGAAAGGTATTTGACAAATTTTACGAATCAAGTTGGTTTCTTGTTGTAAATAAGCGATTAAGTATTTTGTAGTCATAAGTGCGCATGAGAAATATTTATATTTTTGCATTTCAACCTAAAAAAATATTGTTTAAAACTCAAAATATTTTTATACTGCGTATTATTTGTATAATGACATGTCAAAATTAAACTTCTAGTGGTTTGGGACGTGCAAACAATAGTAGTTATCTCACATACGGAAATAAGATTATTCTCACTGAAATGAGATACCATAAATTACTTCAAGAAATCTCTAAAATCATACCAGCCTTCAAGATTTTTTTCACAGTTTTTCAAAACTGCTTAAAATATGAACATTTTCGCATATATTTTTTTTGTTGAAGACTGTTATTTTTGGTAAATTAATTTCTGATAAGCATATCTTAAAATGAACCATTACCTTTCAGTTACCTCTGTAATTTTTTTTTAATTGTTTTGGTTTATTTTATTTGTACATTCAAAACACCNAACCATTACCTTTCAGTTACCTCTGTAATTTTTTTTTAATTGTTTTGGTTTATTTTATTTGTACATTCAAAACACCAAAATTGTGATTATGATATACCATTGTGCCAAATTATGTGATATAAAAATTTTATTCCTAAGGAAGAGTAGGGGAAAGTCGGACAAAACGGGGTAGAAAATCTTTAAACACTTGGAGTGAATAGAAAATGTATATTAAAAATCGATATTTTCACAAACAGGTATGTTAACACATTCCCTATAAAGAATAAATGTTGTGATTGCATGAAAGATGTCATTTGNATATTTTCACAAACAGGTATGTTAACACATTCCCTATAAAGAATAAATGTTGTGATTGCATGAAAGATGTCATTTGTTTTATAAAATAGCCTGTCACATTGTAAAGTACCCCGTTTAATAGAACTGGTAATGAAGTACGGGGTGGCTGTTCAAAACAATAAAAATTTAGACGATTACGCTTCTTAAAATAAATTAATGCCTAAATTAAAAATACTCTAGACCTTGGCTAGAATTTAATTTTAATGTGAATTACCGCTTAGTGATAAATTATAGCAAATAATATAATTTGAAACTAGAAACATAGAAAATAAATCTTATAAAATTCTCTGTTGAAGCCGATTGCGCGCGCCAAAGACGTAGCTTCAAGTTTTTGCAATCTAAGTTCAGGATTTAGCTCCAAAAAATCATGCAACCAACCTTTCCTTGCTAATTGCGTATCTTGGTTGTAATTGTTTGCCAGATTGTTTTAATTTCTCAGTTCAAACGCCAAGTCTCTGAGGTCCTTCAGTGAAACACCAAGCAAACTAATTTCCATCAGAGAATATGTCCTACCAATACTTTATGTTGAGCTTTGTTGAAGAAAGGTTTATGTCTGTCAAAACCAAAAACCAATTAAAACCAAAAATATCCAGCAAAAAAAGTAAAGGTCGAAAATTGAAAACACTATAAAATACTGATAAAATACTGTAACAAACCCAAAATATTTTTTTTGATATTTTATTGCTTATTCATGAAAAGTAAGTCGATTGATCAATCTTCTACACTCGCTCCTATTTTTCTGGCTTCAACCCAGACCTTATTCTATTTCNGAAAAGTAAGTCGATTGATCAATCTTCTACACTCGCTCCTATTTTTCTGGCTTCAACCCAGACCTTATTCTATTTCAATAAAATAAACACAGGTTTAACATGACGTATAAAGTGGGATATCCTGTTTAAGAAAACCCTTCAATATATCCCCTTTATCCAACTATGACATATTGCGAGATTTGAGATGGTACGATATTTCAGTTACTACTTATTGGTTTATTATCTTCGTGAATATGCATTTAAATGTGCGAGGATTAATGATAGGAACTTACATATCCCTGTTTCTTCGTGCAAACAATCGACTACGAACGTTTGAAAAGATACGAAATAAAACCTGAACACCCGAACAGCTNCCCTGTTTCTTCGTGCAAACAATCGACTACGAACGTTTGAAAAGATACGAAATAAAACCTGAACACCCGAACAGCTTAATGGCGTACAAACTGGTGCCAGGTCATTTCTAATGTACCGCGCGATATCTATGTAACTGTTCATGTTAACAGTCGGGTACATAGTCCAACAGTTTGCCGCATGATAGCAACAGCCACCATGGCTGTACACGTAAGCACACCCTTCTGTCCTACCACTCCGTTCTGTCGAACTCTCCCCTACTTACAAGTAATGTCTACAAACTGAATGGTATTTTTTACAAATAAAAAATAATGAATTGTAAGTCAAGTTATTCAGCTACATGAAGGAAGCATAGGAAATGTTTCAGTCGAAGAGCTCATGAAATTAGTTTTTATAGGTATGTTTAAATTTTGACATTTATTTGCATTTATTACTTTTAAGTGTATCGTAAAGATCTTTCTAAAGCCGTGGTGATATCTGAATTTTTTTATCAGTTTGGCAACCTTTTGCAATTCAGGTCTGTAGTTTCTAGATAAACAGTTTTTTTTTAAATATTTTATGAGGGTTTATACAATACTGATAAAATCTGGTCTCTTATTAATGCAGAGGAAAGTAGTATTATTGATATTAAACAGCAAATATTTTGAATGGAATGATCATTAACTGCAGGAATAATTTCCATATGGTGTGGAACTATAACTTTCTCCTCGCATTTCATCCTATGTGTCACTTTAGAAAGCATTCTGATCACATCTGGTATCTTTATCTGTATAAGAGCTACCTAAAGTTGCTGTGGAGTAACAAACATGGGCGCTGTGGATATACTTGTTGAAACTGTATATANTGTATAAGAGCTACCTAAAGTTGCTGTGGAGTAACAAACATGGGCGCTGTGGATATACTTGTTGAAACTGTATATCGACGTTAATATGCTCCTTTTTCAGGTAAGGTTAATTACAAACTCGCATCATGAGCCATCTCCCAAGGTTGACCTTNCGACGTTAATATGCTCCTTTTTCAGGTAAGGTTAATTACAAACTCGCATCATGAGCCATCTCCCAAGGTTGACCTTTTAACCAAATAACTGTAAATGTTAAAAAAAACCTATATAAATATTACATAGATAATTTAAGCTTTGCTTTTAAGGAACAGGCATGATTGAAGTGTGCAAATCAGTGAACGATATTATGTTTGGGGGATAATGCTGCAGGGCTTTGGCTGGCACCAGGACACGACTGTAGCCATTGCAGCCATCATCTGGGCTGTCGTGGTGCATCTGATCATCGTCTGGGAGTGGCCAGGTCTGAAGCTGTCCTTTGGCCGATGTGTGGTCGGTAAATCTATCGGCGTGCAAGACTTGCGATCAACGGAAGAGCCACTCTGTGTACCCGGCTTGGATCTAAACCACGTCATAGATGTGGACCTTCAAGGCACAGACCTCAAGGAAGTTGTGGTGTTGAACCACCTTCCCGAGCACGCTGAGATTTGGAAGAAACCCGGCCCGGACGTGAAGGGAATTGTGACCCTGAAACACTATGTAGATGTGAACTTTCCCGAGATCACTGAGATATGGAATATACCCTACCCGAACCCGAAGGAAGCCCTGGTATTGAACTACGTTATAGGAGTGGACCATCGCCCGCTCGCTGAGATTTGGAAGAAACCCGACGGGAAAGTCAAGCATGTTATAAATATGGACGTTCCCAAGAAATTCCTTGTTTACACCGGCGTGCCATACACTGTTCTCTTCAGCCCATTGACACAGTAAGTCCTTCTACTATTTTATTTTGTGTGCATTAGCTGAACAAATTAATGTAAAATTTTGGTGAGAGTTATCGGTCGGCGCCGAAGTGAGGTCTTGAGCGTCGGCGAGGGTGAAATGAGATGAACATGGAGCAGAAGCGTAATTAAAGGGCGAGGGAAACGGGAGTGTCCCGAGACTCAGACCATCCGTCCATTCACTAGCTCAGATTAAAGTAGTTCCTTTGTTTCCCGGAATGAGTTATCGATAAGGATGATATTTATACACGTGTCTATGCCCCTACCCTTACGGGCGCCACGTAGAATCCACATGCCACCGCTCAGGGAACATTTATGTTAGGAATATTGTGANTGCCCCTACCCTTACGGGCGCCACGTAGAATCCACATGCCACCGCTCAGGGAACATTTATGTTAGGAATATTGTGAAAGCAATTTATTTCAGAACAAGTATTTCCCCAGATAAACGTGGTTAACTTGAACCCAGAGAAAAAGTGTTCATTATAATCTTTGTTATAAAATTTTTTATAACGCCAAAAATTTTACCTTAGAAGACAATTTTTTTGAGTTTTTTTTAATCAGGCACCACCATACATTGCTTATTGTTTTCGTGCAGCAAACAAGCAATGCCTTATTCGAAACCAAATATATTTTTACTGTTCCGTTCATTAAAAGGCAAATATTTATTTTGTAAGGAATATTCACATTCACATTGAAAGTTAATTATTGCTGATCAGAAAAATATGCGGGTGAGTCTATAGGGAGGCGTTCAATTCTCCGTGTATACCGAACTGAAATTCTACAGTCTATATGGTATTCTGAGTAACTGATACTTGCAAAATTTATTTACAATATTGATTATTAGCCTTCATGACGTTCATAAACATTGCTCAGGTATTTTGTTTATATAGTACATTACAAGTGTAAGCACTGCTGGTGCAGCTGCAAGACATTTGCATTGGACAAATATTTCAGTAGAAAGCGTAATAACAGCAATTCTTGTTTTCCTCGCCATGTTTCTTGGTTAAATTTGTATTGTTTGGAAGGAAAAGAGAAGTTACCTTAAAAGGAAACCATATTTCCCTGAAAGTCAAAACTTGCATTTCAGAAATGCATTTTAACGTGCTTAAAAATGCAAATAGACCAGTTTAATAAATATAAAATAAAAAAATTGCTTCCATTCGTAAAAAAGATAAAAATTTTCCACATCGAGAAGCAAAAATTAATCGATTGAAGATTTACCATTGTTTTGTGCGATTTGAGTTGGTAATTTAAAACTAATTTTTGACATTTTAAATTTGGCTTTGTCAGTGCGTTATCAGCATGGTCATACTTCCTGTATGTCTCTTCATATTTCTCAGTCTTTCGGCTTCTCAGTGACCGGTTCACAAGAACCATTATGCTCTGCTTACTTCCGTTTTAGTACAATTTTCAACAAGTTTGTGCTCAAACTTTTAAAGAGTTTTCAAATACTTTTGTTAGATAAACCTCTAAATATTGCCTGAAATATTTACAACAAAAGAGTTTATCGTTTACAAGGTCACAGTACAACTATTATATGTTTAAGTGCGTTATTCGGTTTACTTGAAATGTAGGAGTACTAAGACAAACATTTCACGAATTTAAAAATACGCATGGTTTGCTAACACATGTCTGGTGCCAGGGCAGTACACACAATTAATCGTAATTGACAAAGTGACGACGAATCGTTTCCCTGTGTATATTTAAACTACTCAAATACTACGCACACACCTTCAGCATATTAACATTGTTCCAAGACGTCGGAGGTGCGTATCCGAGTTTTTGNGGGGGGGCTCAATATAATTAAAAAATATAAATATGATTTTTAAGTATATTCGCACAAGTACTACTTACAACTCTAAACTACCTATCTCCACTATTACGCTTGTTATTCTCACCGTAATACAGGAAGAGTATAAAAGAATACCCCAACTTTGAAGGTCTATAATATAAAAACCAAAAAAACTACAACCTTGATTGACCAATCAAATGAACCCAGAACTGTGAAGTTTGTTTACCATACATTCATAAATGTTCAATGTGACCATCATGAGCGGCCCGAACGACATCTACGTGTTAATAAAACTCGCTCCACACTCTTGTCAATACGTCCGGTGTTATGGGTTTGATGGCGTCCGTAAACGTAGACGTTTCTCTTTGACTGACCCAAAACACTTTCACTAAATGTTTTTCTCGCTATTGGCAGTGATCCAAAACTGAAAAGTATTACTCTGAGTATCTGGCCAGAGTAAAACTTTAACACGCTCTATTTCAGTGAGTAACGAAGTGTTAAACTGAAAATTGCGGGTAGTTGAGTAGATTTAAACAAACTGAAAGGAAATGTAGACATTCTGGTTACACACACACGGGAAAACTACAAACGAAGAGTAATAAAATACATATTTTAATTTAAAGTTCAACTTATGTAAAGGTTACATTTTTAGACGTAAAGATCACGAGTGATTTATGATATAGTAAAGCTATTTGCGAATATAACATTTTTTTTTTTTTTTGGAAAATTAAGAATTTGGGAAATGTGAAAAATATATTTCGGAATTTTCATTGGTCTCTTAATTAGTACTATTTGTAAACACAGCTTGCTGTTGACTTTATGCTCGTTCCAAAACCACGTTTATTCTTGCTTTCCTCAGTTGTTACTTTGTGTTACATTTCTCTACTCTCTGAATCTCTGAGTAAAGTTTTGGAACGCCGCCCAGTCAGTCGAGACAGTTCATCTTATACACAGAGATGAAAATAAAGTTAGCTAAACAAGTTCTCAGGATTTGAATATTATTCCAATCATATCAAAATCATCAGTCCCAGATATTTTTGCCACACTATATTTAGGCAGTACATCTACTCCCATTATTTTATGCAGTTTCATATTTTCAGTTTTGTTTTGTTTCAAATTATTTTCAGATCTGATCATCACCTATTTTATGCAAGTTCTATTTTTAATATTTGTTGTTTTTATAATTATTTTCAGGTCTCAAGTCCTAACTAGAAAATCATTTCACAAAATTTGCAAAATTAGGAATGTAAACTGCGGGACAGGTTTCTTGGTCGAAAAACTAGACGGTGGTGACTGTGGCCAGTTTTATGCGATGAAAGTTCAAAATCGCACCAAGAGAGCGTACAGTGAACTGCGAGCGCTAATCAGAGTCTTGGGTGTCCCCTTCCAAAATCAGCTGTATTACGCTTTTGAAAGACACAAAAAGTTGTACCTTGTTTTAGAATACGCAAAGTATGTCACACTTCACGACGTGGTGTACGACGCAAGCTTCCATATGAGCGTAGATACGGCACAGAAGGTTATGTCAGAACTGATATCAGCGATTCAACAACTGCGCCGCGTAGGAATTGCACACCACGATGTTCACGACNGAAGGTTATGTCAGAACTGATATCAGCGATTCAACAACTGCGCCGCGTAGGAATTGCACACCACGATGTTCACGACAAAAATATCTTGATAACAGAAAATGGCCATATCGCGTTATCTGATTTCAAGTGCGCCAGAAATTTGGGGAGAACAGATTATTTGGACGTTATATGTCTTCGGAGGATCATGCTTCAATNGATTTCAAGTGCGCCAGAAATTTGGGGAGAACAGATTATTTGGACGTTATATGTCTTCGGAGGATCATGCTTCAATTATTGCATAAACTCGACTGTTCGAGCGAGCTTACACAGGCCGAAGAATTTTATTACTGCCTTAGAGACTACCGTGTTTACTTGGGCATTCAAATAGACGATTATCTACAGTCATTAAAGAATCATGAATTTTTCGAGGGCATCAATTGGGAGGAATTGAATGCTGGAAGATCAGCTGGGCCTTTTATAGATTACATAAAATAAGAAGGTAATTAACTGCCGAAACTTTTAAGTTTTTATTTCTAATAAATACAGTACCAACCAACTAAAGGGCTAAGCGAACACTTACGAGTATCTATCGTGTTAACAAGATAGCAGGAAGGCAGGAAAATAAATAACTATGCCTCGGTTTGGATTTGTAACTTCTTGTAGCGCTCAAAAAGAAGTCAATTTAATAATAGAAAGAAAGCCGCACATGTCCTTTACAAAATACTGTGAAAACAAACGTATTTTCCAAGTTGTACGATACAAAATGCCCTACAGAGCTGCTGAAATCATAAGATGATGTTAATTCGCCAGGACATAGAAACCTTCTGTGAGCAATGCAGGAATATCCAGGCCTACACGAAGTGACCCAAGAAACATACTCCGCAGCATAAACACCATGTAAACAATGAAACACTTTTGCATAATCTGCATCCTGGAGGTCCAACAAAAATGCAATATATTTGTCCTTGCAACTCTTGTTAAGGCACAATGATGAAGTACTCGCTCAGGCAATCGACTGAATGAAAAATTCTCCAGTNTGTCCTTGCAACTCTTGTTAAGGCACAATGATGAAGTACTCGCTCAGGCAATCGACTGAATGAAAAATTCTCCAGAGATCGCAACCACAANCATCCTGGAGGTCCAACAAAAATGCAATATATTTGTCCTTGCAACTCTTGTTAAGGCACAATGATGAAGTACTCGCTCAGGCAATCGACTGAATGAAAAATTCTCCAGTGATGGCAACCACGAAAAAAAAGTTTTTGCAGTTTTGCAACAAATTCTGAAACACAAACTATCCTATAGAGGTAGAGTATTGGACAGATCATGTAAAGTTGAAAGTCAGAAGAAACTCTTCTATAGTAGATTTCAGGAATCATCCAGCCTAAACGTACCAACAAGAGGCACACACTCTGCGGCTAAAGCATATTTGCAAAAGCTAGAAAGCTTTGTAAATAACTTTGTCGGGAACCTGCAATAAATTTGGCCTTGCAACAAGTCGCAAGCCACAAGAACATGTTTTTTAACAATGAACATTAAGCCAAAAATATGAATAAATATAATCTCTCCAAAAGTATAGGGAAAAAAATATTCTTCTGATTGTACGTCACATTATTCTGAAACACAATAGGTATGTATTACAGAGCAACAGTATAATTTTCAAAATCTAGAAAGCTAAGGAAATAATTTTGTCCTGAACCTGCAATAAATTTGGCCTCGCAACTAGTCGCAAGCCATACGAACATGTAATATTGACAATGAACAGAAAGCCAAAAAAACTAATAAATATAATCTCTCCAAAAGTATAAGGAAAAAAATATTCTTCTGATGGTACGTCACATTATTCTGAAGCACAATAGATATATATTACAGAGCAACACTATCTGTTGTTGAAAATACGTAAAATGCATCCTGTTTGGCCTTGCAACACTTGATATTGACAAATAACTAAAAAATAAAAATATTTTTAATTCTTTAAACAATTGGAACAATGAAAACAATATTTCTCCATTTGTGCGACACATCGACATCTGAAACACAATATGTCCTGCAGTCACCGTAGCTGAATCATGAACATAGATAAAAAATCTGTTTGATCTTACAACTATTTGTATATACATAAAGAAGTAATTTCAGCATTTAGTAAAAAGAAAAAGAAAAACCCTCGAAAACACTGCGGCCACGAAAGTAAAACTTATTCTTCCTGTTATGCGGCATACCATCTGAAGCACAAAATGCACTACAGCGCTACAGAACTGGACACAAGAATCAAGTGCAGTCGCAAGGAAGAAAAAGACATCATCGTGCTGTTCAGGAATGTTCGTGCCTCCACGTAGCAGGAACCTGTGGCGCACTGTGCAGCGTGGACAACATTTAGACTGAAAGGCGTTGAATAAATAGAACATCTGTATCCTGAATACGCAATAAAATTATGGCGCAGTTATTTGTTATTTTCTTAACACCCTTTTCTTTAAGCTATTTGGCTTACTACCACTGGGATCATGAAATTACAAAACATTGGAAAAGAATCTTTGCAATTTATATATCTCTGTAATCCATAAATATTATGTTCGGAAAACATTATCTTAAATTATGTTAAAGGGTATGTTCAAAAAAATATTGCCAAATGTATTGAAAAGGCAGTATTTTTATAAATTGCAGTATTAAGACAAACTGTTTTTTTATACAAATTTACCGGGTGTTCTGCCGTCAGTAAACTGTATTTTGTGATAAATATCGTCATAACATTGCGATTTACAAAGCGTAATGCAGTTACAGTAATTTTTTAGACGTGTTTTTTTGGCGTTAAAAGAGAACACCATTTTCATACCACTTTAAAAATAAGGAATTCATTATCTAAATTGCGTAGAAAATAGCAGGATAAAGCTGACCCATTACTAGCCAGCACCTTAAAGCACCCACGCACGTTCCTGCCCGAAAATAGAAGCCAAAATATATTTTGTATCATCTATCTAGTAAGTTAGTTTCGTCCGAACCTTCTAATGGAAAACTAGAAACAGGGACGGATTGAGACAACTATTTTGCTACATGCAAAAATAAGTTCTTGGCCCATCCTACTATTATTCAAACACAAATTAACCTCGTTTTAATATTTTTTTTTTTCACTCTTTGAATGATTTTGTGGGAGCAACTTGAAGGCAGACTATGCATAATTTTTTATTCTTAGGCAAAATCTAAGTTCTGATTGCCTTTTATTTTAATTTTTAAATTTCAAATAAGCTTATTTCAAATATCAAAACAAACGTTAGGCAATGCACATTACAAAATTTTAAAATTTAACATTAACATTTACGTGTATAATATTGGGGTAAAATAAAATGGTAAAGAAAAATAATGAAGATAGGTAACAAAATACACGTATCTTTCAAAAAACATTTTTTACTTAATCAAAATAAAACGATTATGCGCTTTTTGAAAAGAAATAAAAATAATTTATTTAAAAAAATGTTTACATGGGTTTTAGAAACATTCAGAAGGGGAGGAGGCATCTCCTATCAACTAAACCTACAAAATGGCCACTACAAGTAAAAACGGCTCAAAGACTAGTGAAAAATTATCGAAAAAGTTGATAATTGTCTTACAATCATATTTACTGACAAAATTTCATTAAATTTATAGAATAGGATTTACTACTTTATTAATAAGAAATATAAATTAGTAAATTTAATTGGATTTGCGAGGTTTCTTACCAAAAAAGAGCTAGTGAGTGAAGAGATTTGGGCGGTTCTTGACGGCAAGGTCTAGAGAGCCGATGAGGGTGATTGACGTGAGTATAAAGCGGTGCCGCAATGAAGGGTAGGGGGAAACGGGAGATCCTCGAGGAAACCCGTCGACCAACGGCATTGTCCGGCACGATTGCTACTGCGAAAGTCTGGCGACCTGGCCGGGGATTGAGCCCGGTTCGCCTTGGTGGGAGGCGAGCAGGCTAACCGCCCAGCCACCGCGGGTCCCATGAAGTGAGGGGTTAATAAATGAAGAACTGGTGACCATCTTACCAAATACAAGCACTAGTGTATTTTTGTAAAGTAAAACCCTGCAAATACTATAATTGGATGCTACTCCTTGACGTATATTAGTCGACATCCTCACCTCAGCCACTTGTACAGTGCTGTGCAAGTATGAAATGCTGCCACGCAGCGGCACCCCCCGCTACTTGTTAGTTGTCACTTCCTGCACGCTCGCCCCGCTGGCGGTAAGGATGTCCAGTTGTCCTAAACATATAGCAAATAACGATAATGTTTAAAATGGATCGCGTCAATTCTAGAAAGTAAGAGCAGGATTTGTGGGAAAAATTACTCTCCACCAGCGCAGTTTTGTGTTGAGAGAATTCTGCAACCCTAATTCTGATGGCTTTGGATCGCTCGACATTCTACCTCGGACTGTGACCAGAGATGGCCAACCTGGAGAGCTGCTTGGATGATAATGCAGCAGGACAGCATCTTGTGTCGGTGGGAAATGTCCAATGCAGAAGTCATAAAGACTCCCAGCTGCAAAGAACGCGGAAACACAAGACCTGTGTTTTAGTGCTGTAGCCTATAGTGGAACTGNTCATAAAGACTCCCAGCTGCAAAGAACGCGGAAACACAAGACCTGTGTTTTAGTGCTGTAGCCTATAGTGGAACTGGCTAAATTGGCGGAGCTCATTACTTTGACGCACAATTCTCATGATGAGACCAAGTTGTAGAATTTATTACTAGCATATCATTTTAGGACATAGTTCTCGCGTGTACAAAGGCGTGCGCATACAATGGAAGCGTCACCTCTTAGCGTTTAGAAGGTATGCTTTCCTGGAGGAACTGGGCCGACTACGCGTATTAAATGCTGAGACACTGTTAAAGTGGGTTGTCATTTGTAACTCGGCTGATTTTGTAAATTCGAGCATTTCAAAATCATAGATACAAAAGTTACAACGGAATCGGGTACAGACATCTCCTCTGAAAATTTGCAATCGAACACAAAAAGGCTTTTCCGAAAAAAAATATATATCTAACGATGTCCGTGGCTGAATATAAAATTTCAACCTCTTTTAAGTATCAAACGTACAATACTAACGCAGAGATGCCTTCACATATTTGACGGATATTAGTAGAACATCATGTCCTTCTGAATGAGCCCTTGAGCTCAAGGAAGTACATTGAGAATTTCTTCTTTTCAACGAGTTAAATGGGTGGATTACGAGTTTCCACCCATTTGATCAAAATGAAACAGTTTGCTTAGTCCTCCTCATATTGTATGATAATCTGGAGAAAGAATAACAACCATGCAAATGCAACACTTGAATCATTGGTTTTCTTATCATCGAAGTGCTCGTGACGTCTCGCAGCCTCATCATCCAGTACAGATTTACAAGACGCTGCCTTCGATACATTGCTTCTTGACTATCGTGTCACACACAAGTTTTCTTATCAGGTCCTGATCCTACAAATTGGACACGCATTGTCTCACACAGCGTCAAGTTCAAATGTGGGTGCTGTTGGGAATAAAAGCTCTCGGAGAATTATAAGTGCTTCTAGAACTCACATCTCATAGAGGCACAAGCCAAAGACAAGCGAGTGAGTGAAGTAAACTGTTATGAGGGTGATTGAGGTGAGTATAGAGGAGCACCGGAATAAAAGAGCGGGGTGAACGGTATATTCCCGAGAAAACCCGCCGACCAGCGGCATCGTCCGGCACGATTCCCACATGCAAAAATCCTTGCGTAACCCAACCTTGGATATTGCTATAATTAAACTCAGATTATTCTTGTCTCTAATAGGAGTGAGTATACGTTATTTACCAAACTAGGAATATTTGTATATTCATATATATATGTGCAGCTTTGAACAGCTATCACATCGATACATTAAAAAGGGATAATAATGAAACAAGGAAACTGCAGGCTCAGGCACTTATAACTTGAAATATTCTTCGAAAATATGTTTCTAGTAGTTTTCCACACCCGAATATTATTATATAGAAAAAAAATGGGCTCAGGAGGATTTGATTGCAAATAGCGAATTTATTTTTATGATTTCAACTGCTGAATTAAAATTGATTAAATTCTTCATAACTTTTAAATATGTCTGTTCCACTTAAAGTAAAATATTCGAAAGCAAAGGTCCAGCGAGAAAAGTAACATTGTTAAAAAAGTTACTCCTACACAAAATTATGGACTACGACGATATTTAAGATAATCTGAATAAATTCACAGATATTATATATATACACACTGAAATGGATATTAAAATTAATGATGATATCTTGAGCATCAAGATATTTTACACACATTTGAAAATGTTTGTATCGCAATTGTGTCTCGAGACGAGTTGCCTATTCGAGAGGCTTTGAAAATAAAAAAGTTCTGTAGGAAAGCGAAGCAAGAAATAACAACAAGTTATTGAAAACTATTGAGCCTACTTTCCTCTGCGGGTGTAAATACATTCTAGTGAAGTTCTTGAAATCTTACATACAGGCGTTTATGTCTCATTGACAGCAATAATATTAGAGATGAAACCAGAAATATGTGAAACAGTACGAATACAATTAAAATACATGAGTTAATCAACCGGGATGAGATTTCAGAAAAACTGATAAAGTTAACCTAGCTTGCAATCAACTGGATTATGGAGATAGGACTCGGAGTATTAACTTTGGATGTAATCAATGTAATGTTTTCAATGATAGGGTTCACTAACCTGAAATATTTACTAGGCCATTATTATGAAAATAAGTGTCTGTGCTACTTAAACACACAAGTTTACATGGTCTACCATAATGCTACTTTTGTGACAAATTTGATGGAAATCGGTTGATTGCTCTCCGAGATATGGCATATAAATATTATTTTCTTAAATAGGGCTATCTTACAAAATTGTTAAAAAAGAGGCTGTGTACACAATGTTTGCAATATATAATGTCATCATAAAAAGTTTGATTCAAATTGTTAAATTGTTAAATAGATATGTCACCAAACATATAAACATATTTATATGCCTACAATTTGAAAATTCATTGTATTACCCTATTTAAATCATGTAACACAACTTGACCTACTTTACGTGTGCAAAATGTTGTAGAATTTAGTCAAATAATTCCGCAAATATCACAAAATGTTCAGTTTTAACCTGGCACTACTTTGTAAGGAATCCGGCAAAGGAGGATATCTATATTCATATCGGTTGATTGGTCCTCGAGATATGGCATAAAACCTCCATTGATGATGTGACGATCTTCATAAATCAGGGGAAAAAATTATATATTAGCACATTTGATTATTATCATAGATACATTATACATAGTTAAATTTATATCGCTTGCATAGTTTCGAAGATATAGCACACTCTGATAAAATGCTTATATATGCCCCATTCAGAAAATAAGAAACTCACATACTTAAAAAATATAACGTAATACAGCCTACCACAGTACAACTTTTTCGCCAAATTTAGAAGAAATCAGTTGATTGCCTGCCCTGGAAACGGCATACATAATATATTATTTCATGTGGGGTTATCTTACATAATCGCAGAGAAATAAGGCTTTGCACTGACAATTTATATGAATACAAATAAAACTGTCAGCATATAAAGTTAAGTTGAAATTTGTTCTGCAGTTTTGCAGGTGAAAAATAAGGAGCCAAATTGTTTATACGACCGACATTTTGAAAAAATGTGCCTGACCCAGTAAAAAATATCAGTTTACATAGACTCCCTTAGTGATAATTGTTTTCCAAACTTGAAAAAAATGGGTTGTCATTTTCAGAGATAACATAATTTTAATTTGTGACACTATTTTACAAAACGGTGGAAAAAGAGATTTAGCGCGTACACATTTGATAGTTGTAATATATACAGCCATCATAATGAGTTTTATAGGAATTAATTACACGGTTTCGACGATATATAACATACAAATCTAAAATAGCTGTAAGGCAGCCATTTTGAAAATAAGTGTCTGAAATATCTAAAACTTATCACTTTACAGCAGCACTACTTGTTTGCCATATTTCGTAGGAATTGACCAATTGTTTCCCGTGATATGACATATGTTATTTATTCTTCTGGCGCTATTTTACAAAATTGAGCACAAGAGAGGCTCCGCGTAGACACATTTGTTGTTTGTTATACATACTCCCAGAATACAAAGATAAGTTGTAATTGGTTTAATGTTTTCGAAAATATAGCATATTATGCTAAAATAGCTAGATGGCCTTCATTTGGAAAATATATATCTGAGATACTTGAAATATATTTGTACATATCAACTGCAGCAGTGCCACTTAATTGCCAAATTAGGTAGGAAACTGTATATTGTTTGCCTAGTAATTGCACAAAAACTTGACTAATTAATGTATTCCTATTTTACAGAATAAAGACAAAATTTGCTATTTGGCTTATTTGATGCTTGTAATACTGTCAGCGTACAAAATTTGGTTCAAATTGGTCAAATGGTATGGTTGTTATTCGAAATAAACCTAAAATATTTATATAGATGCCACAAAATAAGAGTCAAATAATGTATATTTACTAATATTTACTTGGCCTATCTTAGTATTACTTACTTGCCAAATTTGAAAAAAATGTGTAAAGTAGTTTTTGAGATAAAACATAAAAGTTTTATATATTTCATGTGGCTTTATCTCTCAAAATCGCTTACCTCAACTGTATTCATATCTGAATTTAATGCTTACAATTTGCGCTGTAAGCACACAAAATTTGGTTACGATCTGTTGAATGGTTTCCGAGATATGAAATATAGCTCTACATTTTGAAATTTGTCACCATTTTGATAGTAAGTGCCCGAAGTAGTCTAAAATTATATGGCAGATGTACTTACTAAGTAGTATATGAGTACTGAGTTTGGTTAAATTCGGTTTACGCGCTCAAAAATTGAAGAAGGTGACACACGCGCACAGATGCTCAGACACACACGTATACACACATCCTTACATACACACACAGGCACACAAACAGGAAAGTGATGTCATAAGTCTTTCTTTCCTTCGGAATGTAGGCTAAAAACCAACTGAATTTCATGGTAGATATTATATTTGTAATAAAAAAGGTCATTCTGCAAAAGACTAGCTGAAAATGTTTTAAAAATGAACAGCAAACATTCAATGTAGAAGTCATTCCAAGTAGAGGACGACATTCAAAGTCACTCATCTTATAGTGCTAAAAGAAAATCATTTTGGTGTTAAAATAAAATTNTTACTAAGTAGTATATGAGTACTGAGTTTGGTTAAATTCAGTTTACGCGCTCAAAAATTGAAGAAGGTGACACACACGCACAGATGCTCAGACACACACGTATACACACATACTTACATACACACACAGGCACACAAACAGGAAAGTGATGTCATAAGTCTTTCTTTCCTTCGGAATGTAGGCTAAAAACCAACTGAATTTAATGGTAGATATTATATTTGTAATAAAAAAGGTCATTCTGCAAAAGACTAGCTGAAAATGTTTTAAAAATGAACAGCAAACATTCAATGTAGAAGTCATTCCAAGTAGAGGACGACATTCAAAGTCACTCATCTTATAGTGCTAAAAGAAAATCATTTTGGTGTTAAAATAAAATAATTATTAAATTCATTGACCATTTTATATTTACAATCTACAGATCGTCATTTATCAAGTCACAAAATAATACAAAGAGCATCAAAAAAATTAAACATAAAATCCAAAGAGATTACATTCAGAATTGCATTCCAACACCCTTCTTCAATTCTCCACAAAAATTATTAATTTTTGAATTTTTTATAAAACGATAAACAAACCTATATGTATTCGTCCCTTAACCTTGTAAATACAGTCGCAGGCAAATGTTTTGTTAAAGAATCTGCTATTTGCCCAGAGGAAGATATAGTTCATAATTTTATGTGGTTGCTTTGTACTTTGGCTCTAATGGAGTGATGTTTAACATATATGTGCTTAGTTCATTTTGTCACCAAGGTGATAGCCATTTTAATAGTTGACTGAGTGTCCTCAAATGTTACAATCGGATATACAGAGAATTTTGGAATTGTATTTATTAACTGACCCAAAAAACTTGCGATCCATTGCACACGCACTGAGCGCTACATACTCAGATTTTTTGAGCTCTACAGTAATACAATATTTTGTTTCTTCGGTTTCAAAACAACAGTATGGTTGTTGTAATTCTTTATATAACTTGTAATACTCTTCCTACATTATGTATCATTTTGTGACGTATCACAAATAGTTTGAATAAGACAAATCAAGATTTAACGCCCTTCGATAACAGTTGTATAAAATAATACATAAGAGAAGAATACATTGCCATAAGGCATATATTAATCAATATAAATATACACACAAAAAAAGCAATATTATTAAAAATACCAAATTTTCCATCAGTAACAATCAATATAAAATTTTACCCTTGGCACCAACCCAAAATCAATTTAATACTGGCTCCAGTAAATGCCAATACAGAATTATTTAAAATACAACTGTTTATAGTTGTTTCAAAGCAATTTATTATGTGCTGCAATTACTCATTTAAATCGCATAGGAAGGAGGGCAGTCACCCGCGGCACAGTAAAGCCTTCAATCCTATAAAAGTAAATTAAAAGTTACAATATAAAGATTAGAGTGGGAGGCAGTCGAATGTGACCCATCAAATCTCCTGCCGTTAAAACACACCACTTTAATACCAAAAAAACGAGACCCTTGCGAATGAGTTGTGGAATAGGAAAATTATCAGAACTTTAGTAAAACTTTCGCGGCTAACAAAGACAATCACGACACTTTGAAAACAAAAAGCACAGCAGACGCGACACCAGATAGTTGCAGAAAAACGTAATTTAGAAAGGCAACCGAAACGAAATATTGAAATGGATACCAATAGAACAGTTAAAAACCCTATCGCAAACAAAGAAACATTACGTTTTCCACAACTCAGCGCAAAATAACCGCATTGCGGAGTGTGAATGACTAGATCAGGTTGTCATAATGCTCGTGGAAGTGAAGTGCAGGCAGGCTGAAGCAGGGCCGACGAACTAGGCAGAAGTAGCGGCAGTAAAGGCGGCAGCAGAATAGAACAGGCCCTGAGCTGGGCCACGCAAGGCCTTAAAGAAACTATTGCCACCAATCACAACTAAGGCATTGTACCATTGTACAAAACTGAATAAAATTAACACTCCATGGAGTGATGAAAGAAAAATGACTGAGAAAGATTGGTTTTATTCTTTCGTGGACAGACTTAGAGATTCGATTTCCTTGAGAAAACTAGAAGGTATTTCGAAAACTCGGGCTATGGAACTGAACAAACAGACTGTAGATAATTTCTACGACCTTTTGAAGGGTGTATATGGCGAGTTAGATACTCAAGACGAACCTCAGGGCATCTATAACATTGACGAGAGCGGGTTTCCAATGAACAACAGGCCCTTGGAAGTGGTTAGTGAAAGGGGCATTAAAATAAGTCACATCGCTGACAAGTATAGAATGAGGGCAAAATGTGACAGAAGTTATCTGTTGCAGGACCAGTGAGGTATATAGTCCCCCATTCATAATATTTAAAGGAAAGAGAGTGAGGGAAGAATATAAGCATGTAATGCCTCCTGGCAGCCGAGTTGTAATGTCGGAGTCACGTCACATTAATAAATATTTTTTTTCGGTTTGGCTGCAACGTTGCCAAAAACACTGTTCACCGGGAACTTGCTTATTGAACCTGGATAGACATACATCATACCAGTCACTAAACAGCTTGGAGAAATGTGTGGAACACCAAATAGAGTTGCTATGTTTGCCACCACACACCACTCATGTCTTACAACCGTTGGACAGAACTGTTTTCAAGGCTGTGAAAACATATTACCCCCATGAAACAAATTCGTTTGTTCACACCTACCCCACAACTTCCATCACAAAGTTCGTTGTTGGTGTCGTTTCCAACGCAGCATGGAGGAAGGGTGCAACTGTTGGCAACGCACTTAAAGGATTTTAATTGACTGGTATTTATCCTTTCAATTAAGGGAAAAATATCTCCAGGAAAGTTCCTCCCTCCAACCATTTCCAATAAAGAAATGCCTTGCGATCATGACAATGAACGTGAAGTACAAAATGGAGAATAACCAGAAATTGCAACGTCATCATATAGTAGATCAGTGCACCAAGCGTCTGTTAACGGAACATCTTTGAATGCATCCACGTCATTTTCTGTTGTGATGCCGACACCAAAAAAAGATCAAAGGAAGATAATTTTAACTAGAGATAAGGGATCATCTTGTCACCTGACATCTCCAGAACACATTGAAAAAACTAGCACAAAGAAGACGTTGAGTTTTGAGAAGGAAGCAGTGGCAAGAAACAAGTCAACAAGAAGTCACCATGTTAAGCCTGATGAAAAACGTAAGTGATGGCGGAGAATGATGGAAAAAGTCCAACTTCTAAGAGTTCCAGCGAAGAGTTCTCAGAATCATCAGATGAAGTCAACACGCATTGTGGCTTCTGCGGTGTGAGATATTTGGAAGAAAAGTCATTAAGTAAATGTGAGTGGATAAGTTGTCACTAGTGTTGCGGATGTTATTCCAAAATCTGTATAGGTGCCCGTGGAAAAAAAAATGTTTGTGTTATATTTGTTTAAAACTTTTTGAGTACTATTGGAGATATTATAAGCCTAACACAGCCCTATGAAGCAGGGAATTATGTGATCAGAATAGCACCATGTGCAGTCGAAAAAGCCCCACTCTCTCTGAAATTTTATACTTATGCAGTGATTTGCTATATTATTTTCTATATGTATATGCTATTAGGTTTTATTGTGGCTTTATTTGGTGCACAACATTGAGAGCTAAATTTGTATGTTATGTTATTTCTAATAGCATCCACTTGTGATACAAGATAAGGCTTCAAATTTGAAATAGTCCAATTAGCCCCACCTCACCCTAAGAGACTGAAACTGGCAAGCCAGCAGCTCTCATGTCACGATATGTGGTTGGGTGTAGCATGGTAGGTGGACATTGGCATACGTCTGCGGATAACAGGTTAATGAATTAAGCATGCATGATTTGTGTGATACCGATGAAGGTTTAGTTCTTAATTTACAAATTGCCACAACGTTGTACGATGCATGCCACTGTTCACAGTATGTATTCGATGATCGTACCTCGTTCCTCAGTACAAGCAGAGCATTGCCACGGCCCGGGCGTGTTAGCAGACAATACAACCTACACTGACAAAGTTAGTATGGGTGGTGTGTAGTGCCCGAGGGAGAAAACTTCACTCACAATAATGGCATTACAATACACGTAATTACGAAACCCATCAGTGGAAATGTGTGATTCTGGTTGCCCTCCCGGCAGACGTGAGATACCATTTATTGTGAATTTCCGGCTTAAATTCCTCTAAAACTGCAGGATCACAACGATTAAAGAATACGATAAATTTTTGTTAATTTTAACTTTTTGATTATTAATCCGCCATTGGAAAACCAATTAAGCTTCGGTATTAGAATCTTTATGCGACAACACGGTTGCTAATTTTACATTTCCTTTGATAAAACTTGATGTTAGAGATGCGTTTTCAATTGGTTGCAGGTATTCGTTCAATGATGTACTNAGAGATGCGTTTTCAATTGGTTGCAGGTATTCGTTCAAAGATGTATTATCCTGAATGTCAGCGTTCCAATTAAAATACTTTCTGCAACATCAAAAAAAATTGTGGTTTAGCTTTACCGTCAAGTGTGCCGTACCAACCTCATGAAGCATTTTGACTACAAGTGGAATACTTGCTTTAGGAGAGTTTTTTTTATTAGGAATATAAAGGCGAAGTTTCGATTGAGATTAAGACTGGATAGCGGTGGGGTCGTTCATTGCATTCACGACACTCAATGGCAATATAACACACCATCCTTATATAGCCATTTTTTTCTTACGAGATAAAGTAACATAAAGGAAAATCTGCAATGAAAATTGCGCAATATGAAAAATATTTTCGAGATAACTGAAATGAGAAGATGTTATCATTTGGACTTATGTCTCCTCCGTTGATCATTTGCGTAGTTTTCGCAGCCAGCTTTCTACGTGTTTAGCTGATCGCTTTATCTTTCTTTCATTCCCACCCTTTCCTTCCCCGTTCCCGTGCAGATGAATACAGGGCAATGATACAAGGGCGCGGTCGCAACTCACAGCTCGTTAGCTATAAAGAGACCTTTATTATTCTCGTACCTCCCCTGTTAACACCTTCTCCCTACCCTCCCGAAAAACATCCCCTTTCCATCTCCGAAAGCCCACCACCATAGAAGCGAAGCGCTTCCACCAAGTTCCCCGTAACGGGTTCGTCGCTCTTAGCCTGATTAACGTATGAAAAGGATCTCCCTCTCCCTGGCGACCCCAACCCGCCCACGCGACGAAAACAAGAATGCCGTAGGAAGTCTGTAATTTCCAGCTTTCAGAATCATTACAGCCGCGGCGGATCCGGTTGGGATAAAGGAAATTAAAAGTGTGTTATCGTGGCGGCATTATCACGAAAGGTGGCCATTCGCCGCTTTAGCGGATTATATTGCAGCCGCTATTAGTAGCCTCAAAGCGTTACCAAGGTCACGTTTACATTTATTTTTAAGCTGCATATTCTTTCGGAGTCGCCAAAAGGTTCTGCCATTGAATGAACCCCTAAATGCCCCAGTCAAGATTTTTCACTTTGAAAAAAAATGTGCAACCAAACATTAAATTATTTTTATATTAAATCTCTTGTTAAACAAATACGTAAGTAACAATTTTCATGTGTAATTTGAAATATTGCACATCATTACATTAAAACAACAAGATAAATTTTAAAATATATAAATTTTGGAATGTTATAACGCTGTACGACTATGGGTCCAGTTATCCTGAGCTTGATCCTACAGTTATTTTCCAAATCACTCCAGGCGAATGCTGAAATTGTTCCTAGATACACACCACCATGGCCGATTAATTATTTGATTGACGATTCTCTGAGCTACTTTTTCCATATCCAGTGTCTTCACTATCTACGATACGTTAGCCCACATGTTAAATTTATCGCTAACTAGCTTTCTGTCCGCGGCTTCGCCCATGTGAACTACACGAAGCAAATACTAATTTCCTTTACTGAAGGGCTAAGTTATAAACCACATTAGTAGTTCTGCTTTCAGGTACTAGGATTACCTGTTGTTAGGTGAACTTACTCTGGGGCAGGCCTTGTAGAGCTACCCATGTGAGAAACAATCCTCCCACAAATCTCTACCTGCCCCGTTTCGCAACTGCCCCTTTAATTAACTTATATACATAGCAAAGCAGACCAAGAATTGGGGTTGCAATTTCATAAATTCGGATGTATTCGGATGGAATGATGGATATGCGCATTATGAAACATTATTTCCCCCGTGTAAATCTAGTGAAGACTGTGATAGTCATTGCATCTTTTTGTCAAGTTTTCACTTCGAGCATGCTATTTTTAGCGTTTTGGTGGTAACAGGAGCCGCGGTAATGTAGTGGTTAGACTACTCGCCTCCCACCTAGGAGAACCGGGTTTGATTCCCGGCGGGGTTGCTCCCGGTTTTTCGCATGAGGGAATCTTGCAAGGCGATGCCGCTGGTCGGCAGGTTTTCTCGGGGATCTACCGTTTCCCCTGGTCTCTTCATTCTGGTGCTGCTCCATATTCACCACGCTTCACCCTCAAAACTCGATGTTAAGAGCAACCCAGATCTCTTCAGTTTCTCTTCACTTGGTGGTAATATTAATGGAGCCCCAAATTTGAGGAGAAGCTTTTATAATGATAGGCCAGAAGGGTAGATGCCTCTGATCAACTCCTCAGGGTATAGGCTATTTACGGTACAGTGAGCAGTTTTGAAAGCTCTCTCATTTGGAATAATAGTAAATTAATACATTTTATTTTAGCCTTAGACGTAAACTTCGGAGTGCAGTGGAATATATACACTGTGTTTATTACGTACATAAATATTTTTATTTAAAAAGATTGTTAAATAATACAACATGGCTGAAATATAAAAGAAACTAGAACTTCAAAGTGCTCACTTTACCGTTAAAAGTCTATAATGGACTTCATCATCCATATTTACAACTTTGTTCAGATATTCGTAATCTATGTCTACCAATCCTAAGAAATTAGTACACTATCCTATTGGTTTATTATATTATTAACAATGCTCAAACCTTGTAACACATTCTGCTATGTCAATTCACTTCCAAACTACCGAATAAAAATTGTATAAACATATTTTTGTCTTCTTAGAATTTATAGTTGAGGTGCTACTGGAATATAATAAAATCACGTTTAATATTAATGTTTAGAATTAAACCTCAGGTTTGTTCTTTACATTTTGTTTTCCGAGACCTCAATAACCCGCGGATTCATCTTGGGACAAGCTAGAATTTAAAACACGCGTGTTTATTTAACATTAGCCATTGGTCAGTGTGTTTGACACATCTTGGAGAACGCTGGCCCAATCGTCGTCATCCTCTTTAGCAGCAGACAACCAATACTTGTACATACGACTGTGGAGTTTCACCTGCAGGTGATTGAACTCGCGAATTTTTTTACAGGTCTCTACCAACGTTACATAAGCATACGTGGTGTTTGCATTCCTTCTTGTGCTTCATTGAGTTTTTAAGAATGAAGCGTCAAAAATCCATCGCCGTTAATAACTTAAACACTCTATCAGACGAGTGCCTGATAATATAAGAGCAGTTTTAATTTAAATAGTGCTGCATAAATATAATTGATGCTCGCATCCCCAAGGCCGGTGTCATACTAGGTGACCAGGTGACGGTGACCAGGTCGCGGTGACCTGGTCACCTGCTGGCTGCGTGATGTACCACGTCATACTAGGTGACCAGGTCTCGCGTTTTTAGTCTCTTCAGTTATGGCACCGATTACACTGGTAGATGACGTGCTCTTTGCAATGGCAGTTTCGCGTTATCTAAGGAAGAGAAAAAGAAAAAAGGAGATTTTTATTGTGCGTCCAATAAACATGCAGCGTTTATCTACGGGCAAATCTCACATCCTATTCCATACTCTGAGAAGTCACCCTGATAAATGTTTCTCCTACTTCCGTATGTCAGTTACGTTGTTCGACGAACTTTGTAATTTCATTAAAAATGCCATACAGAAGCAGAACACAAGTTTTGGACCAGCAATAGCGACAGAGGAAAGGACAGCTGTCGCACTCAGGTATGTTCAACAATGAAAACTGTTATTAAATCTGAAACAACGAGTTAGCATCATAAAGGCTGTTCGAGTTACCGACTTTACTAAAAAATATTTTTTGTAATTTGCTGTAAAAAAAATTAATTTTAACTTTTATGCTCGCGCATATATATATATATATACATTTATACAAAACACATGCATTTCTTTGAGGTCTATTAAAATGTACTGTCTTTTACAAACAACATCAGCGACTTTATCTATGTAATTCCTACAGAAAACATTTATTTGCGAATGCCTTGAAATGTTTGTGTTTCTACAAATTAATTATTTTTCTAATGAACAACTTTAACATAGAGATGACGTCTAGGAACGCTTAGTTTGAGAACTTGCAGAGTTAATGAAGGTGTTTCTATCAATTCCTGTTATTATTACTGGTATTTGTATTGTAACTTTAATGCAGTTAAAGTTAACATGCACCGATAAAATGTATTCAATAAATAAACCAAAGATTTTGTTTATCATTCAGCATAAATTAACAATACTTGTCAGTTATGTAACTGTTAAAGTTTTTATTGATACAGGATCTTTATATAAAAGTTGTTCTTTTTAATTATCTCCACACTCCTAAACCATTTGTAAGTCACATCCTAAATCTGATCGCTTATTGCTAGAATACACATTGAGACATATTATATAGGGCTAGACAAATACGAAAGTTTTCTTTTTGGATGTTTGTTTTCATTCTCTTATGATGGCTTTGATCTTTTCACTTGGTTAAAATTATCCATTATATTTTACTACAGTAAAATTAATTTCAATTCAGTATTAACTATGTTTTAAGTTACCTGAGGCTTTGTTGTTTAAGATTTAAAGATGTAAACAGTCGAGGAGGAGGGGAAGGCGGGCAGAAGCCAACTTGGCCCCCTCAACAAAAATAGCCTAGATCCAGCACTGTGATATTATCAATAAAGGCATAAGAAAAATACATAGTTGACATTTTAAATAACTGTAACCATGTTTGAATGCCCGCNGTAAGTAAGTTTGAATGCCCGCTGTAACAGTATTGCAATTTTACAGTTTTTCTTAATTTTTTTCTCTCAGATTCTTAACAACTGGAAATACATTTACATCTCGGGGATTCGAGTACAAGATGGGCAGGTAAACGACTTCGGGAATTATACGAGAAACGCGTGAGGCAATGTGGTGTTCTATGTAAGAACAATTCATGCCAGAACCGACAACAGAAGATTGGTTACGAATAAGCGATGAGTTTTTGAAGAAGTGTAATTTCCCATTAGTCCTTGGTGCGCTTGATGGTAAGCACGTAAGATGTGTGAATCTTTCTCACAGTGGATCGTTGTTTTACAACAAGAGACGTCTCTTCTCCATTTTTTTCTCGCTTTAGTGGATGCTCATTACTACTTTACATCTATCGATGTGGGAGGGTAGGGAAAATATTCTGATGGAATAGTATGTAAAATGCCTGTTATGTACCACAAAATTGTTTCCGGATCTCTCAACTTATCTGGTAATAAAATTCTTCCCACCAACAATGGACAGTTGGTACTATTAGTCATTGTCGCTTATGAAGCCTTCGCCCTGAGTGAACATGTTTTGCGACCCTATTCTACGCGAAGTTAAGGTAGCAAGAAGCGCATATTTAAATTTAGATTGACAATAGCACGCCGTTTTGTGGAATGCGCATCTGTAATATTTGCTAACACGTGGAGAATGTTCCATACAAGTATAGGTTCGGAAACAGACTAAGTGGAACTAATCGTGACAACAGTTTGTGTGCCTCAAAATTTTTTGCGTCTGCGTGATGGATACAAGTTTGAAGATACTTTGTCCTGCCCAATGGGCGATATTACTGTAGCTGTTACTGGTGGCGGCTCTAGTCGGGCAAAAAATATTAGATATGCATTCGTTGACTACTTCGTTTCTTCAGCAGGATCTGTGAAATGGCAATACCATAGGATATAGGAAAGTGGTTTATTGTAATTGTTTGATTCTTATCACGCTGCCGTAGCAGTATAGATAGCATTTCAGTGTTCATTTGTTATGTTGTTCTTGTACGTATTTTTGTTAATAGTGGAGTGGTTTCAGATTCATTTCAAGTAAAAACTTATTAACTGGCTCTAACAATACTATTTTGAATAGTGGTTGTGAACGCCAGTATCTGTAGTAATGTCTGTGTATTATTTCGAGGATATGATTGGTTTACTTTGCATTCAATTAAGACTTACTTAAAACAGACCGAAAGTGCTTTCTCTGCAAATAAGTAATGCTGTAGTTGAAATGGATTTTTCACAAATGAATGCAGAGAAAACAAAAGCAAGGAACGGAATGACAATGGAAATGCTAGTATCAATTTTGCGTGCGCGTATTCATGTTTGTGTTCACGGCAAATGTTGCTCATCATTCAAGCCTTCTGAAAAAAAAAATTAAACTTTACTTTTTTACTTTACAGGTCTATACCAGTATAAATAACAGTGTTGGTGCATCTGGTGACGAAAGCGCTCTGGGTGCATTTGAAGAGGCAGTCGTGTTACTTGCTGCGGACGACGAATAGATTAATAGAATGTCACTTAATCGTTTGCGTTTATAGCATTTTTATTTTATTTGTGTGTACTTCAAAAAATCAAGGAAGAAAAGAGAGCACTGTTTTGTAAATTTTTACTCCAAAAATACACAGGAATTGAAATCGACAAAATGGCAGGAGGTTGGAGATGTTGCTCGATCATTAGGATTACTATATGGAAATACCTGGCATTATGTTCGTGATAATATGTGGCCAACCTGGGGCACAAGGACTTTGGTAAGTAGAGTTTATTTATATTTTATACTCTATTCTTACGAAATCATGACAGTTTACAACCTAACCAATAAATATGGTGTGAAACAAAAAATTGTCTTTGGGCTGATTGCAGTATGTGATGAAATACACTGTAATTGATGTAAATCAACATTTATCACATGACTAGGTTGCACAATTTCCATTTCTGGATATATGCCATTGTCGATTACAATTGTTATGGGAAAATGTATAATGCGTAAAAAAACTGGAACCGGTGGCGGGAAGGATGCGAAACTAACCGAATTTGACAAGTTGACATCCTAGTTGTTGAGATTCTTGGGAGTGAAAATCCAGTTGTGGAAGGAATATGAGAAATAGATTCGTCAGATGATGGGTTTTATGAACAAGTTATCCAGATTAGTGCACGTGGAATTAACAATTAATGGGACCTAACGTGTGGAGTGGACAATTCAATGACAAATCCTAAAAGTGGTAAGTGTTTCCTTATTATTGTGTTTTATCCCTACATTCCTTCAGTACCATAATTTTGTCAGAAAAAGCAAAATACCTATCTGAATAAATACTACATTGGTTGTATTGACAGTGTGTAGACACATAAGGGATGTTGTAATTTAGATGTTAGCTTATCTTGCATAACCTGTGAATTGAGGTTATGTAAAGTAACTTTATAAGTTCTATAAGGATAGTTTATGTATGTATAGAATTGTTGTTCTAAAAGTTACCTTGTGCGTTTTATACGCATCCATGCTCTGTTAGGTACATAGAATAATAACTTATAAAATTATCTTATATTTTAGAAATTATTTTTTTTATCCTTCAGGCACCTGTTTTACATTCAAAGCCCCAAGTATTTGATGTTATTTCCAACTTCCATTATTATTACTATATTTTTGGCTGTATACATCCGCTATAACCTTACAATTATAAATTGTTTAAGTAACTATTTTGTCCTTTTTTTTAAAAAATAAATATCATGTTTTGGAAAATCTATAGAAGTAGTAAGTCTACAATACATATAGGTAGTTATAATTTTTATTACAGAAAAGTGAAAATAAAATAAGAGCTTCAACTGCTGTAGATGGTTCCCTTGACGCTATTAAATATGAATATATCAAGAAGAGGAAAAGAAAATTAGACTTGCAAATTGAACATTTGGAACTTCTCAACTATAAAACAAAGCTGGAATTGTTATACACTGAGCAATGGCTCTCTCTTCCAAGATCACAGTTTACAGCGGATCTTCCAGGACACACGACTGCATTAAGTGGAAATGAAAATGTAGTTTATGTTACACAGATAATAACATTGTGGCTGACACACAAACACGCAACGTAAACCAGGAATGGTTTGTAAACCTTACTGAAACACACAATGTTTTAAACGGAGGCTCTATCTTGAAACGAAGGTTCAACTTTTTTCACACATATTTGGGTGTTTCTTACATCACTGTATATTTGTACTGTTTTGTAAATTATTTGAATTGTGCATTTATTCTGTTCAACTTTTTCGTTTACCTATACCCGAAAATGATCCGCGAGTACTCGTAAACGATTCACTGTTTCACCCTTGGCTGCTTCTCGTGGAACATGCACTAATTCACCAAGATCATCATCTTCCTCAGGTAGGAGTGCTACGTGGTGGTAATCTTCACTTCGTGCAGAATTGCACAGTGTTTCACATGCTTTTATTACTTTTCATGCGTAGGCAGGCATGCTCTTAGGAGATTAAGGCATTTACATTTTTCTTTCAACACACCGAAAGCCCACTCAATTACTCTTTTTGTCTTTCTATGTGCTTTTAAAAACGTAACAACTGCTTCATCATGAGGGTTAGTACATACTGGTGGAACAAGCCACGTTTTTGTCAGAAAGCCACTATTACCAAGTATAATTCCACCTTCTATTGGCCTCCAACCTCCATACATTCTACTGCAGAGCTAACCGTTGCTCAGGACCCTGGCATCGTCCCCACGTCCAGGCCAGTTCGCATAAACATTATACGATTGATAATCTGTCCCACATACCATCATGCAATGGATGGAGTGATTGCCATGTCTGTCAACGTAATCTGGTTCGTTTTCATTTGGAGCATCAATGCCTATTAATATCCCATCAATACATCCAATGACCGAAAGCAAATGCACCATACTGTAACACTGATTGACTACTTGAAGAATGTTGGTGTTCCATCGGATACACCTGGTAATTATAACTTCATTTACCGCACCTACAAATTCTCCGATAGCTCTGCAGACTCTTGCCTTACTAATTCCATGCATATATGCTACAGCCAGATATTGATCTCTAGTCCCAAGGCAGTGCAACACCAGCTGGATCAATAGCTTTTCCGTCAAGGAATGGTTTCTTGCTGTGGCGTGCCGTAAAATAGGTTCAATCAAGGTTAACATTTATTCTAAATTGTTTGAGGTTAGGCGAAATCATTAATTAAATTGGAAGACGTTTTGAGGATCGTATATAAACTTATTTCCATATATCCTCTGTCTTCTCCGTAAGATTCTACTTAAAATAATCACTTCTTCCTCTTCCGAATCAGTTGATAAACACATTTTATAAGAAAAACAAGTAATAAATATAAAATATATAGTGTATTTCTAAACTCGTCACAGGATTGGGCATGCTCACCACACTTGTTATAAAATATTATATTAGACATGCAAATATGACAAGTTTGTTTCTTTTTTGAAACAGAACTGTTGTCACAATGTAGAAATCTACTTGTTGGAAGCTTTTCACTTGTCTCTAGAAAGTTATTCCTTGTCACTACTTTTAGGAAACAGAAAAGCAAGACTAGGACATACTTGTAACTAGAAATGCTTGCCATTTAACAAACTTGTCGCTTTGGGAAATAGGACCCTGGTCACCTAGTATGACACCAGCCTATTTATTTTTTGCAGTGTTTGTAACAGGGGAGTCGAAAATACAGAGTTGGCAATAGCTAAATTGGTTTCTGTGAGAAGAGATTGAAAATCTAACGGCAGTTCACATTTGAATAGTGATACAAAACGAAATGTGTTTTTCGCATCCCTGATTGCTTTTATCGGTGTTTTAAATAATGGTAACGAAATGGCTCGTCATTGATATAACTTGTGGTTTCGACAGTTTGCTAAGTAATTCGCAAGTTTATATTTTTCACAGTACTGTTTGCATGAAACAAGTAATTTCGAAATGTATTTAAACGAAAACGATGTGCTAAAAATTTTATTTTGCTAGGAAAGGGTGCTTACTGATGATGTCTAGAAGTTTAATAGTATGTGGTACAAATATAGAGTACCAAGTACATGTTTCCATAGCCAACGTCCATAATGATGGTTGTCTCCGTATGTAACGGTGTCCTGGTTGGGCGACACTCCAGGAAAGTACACTGTGAGAAATATTTGTTCCAGAAAATTAAATACTTGCTATATATGGTCGAATACATATTTAGTAGCTAAAACTTAATATTTTGTTGCGTAAACACAACTTGAACATTAACAAAATTTACTTTGTCTATTTAACATATTACACATTTGAATTTAATAGACCTCTGTGATTTGCTAAAAAAATTTACTGTTTTCGAAATATTTATTTGAATAAACTGTATATATTTGCTTGCCCACTCATTTGAATGCCTTACTTTACAAATCACATAGACTTTGTTTGAAAATTTTGTGATAATTAAGATAATAAGACTGTTTGTTAATGGATTTATTGTTGTTAAATAATGGTATAAAGAGCCCAGTAGAACAATCTGAAAAGAAAACTAAAAAAAAAAACCTAACAAAAAAACTAAGATAAACTGTAAAACTTGACATATGTATTTACGGAAAATGTATTTGAATTCAACGCAATTCACATATCCCAGCTTCGTCACTAGTCACTATAGCTGACGTTGTTACAGGTTTAGCGTTCCGCTAAAACGGTATGGGTTCGAAACCCTGTCATGCTTTTACTTTCCTTAACCATAACAGAAATTGCTTTATGTAAGTAGAGCCGAACAACTCTTTAGTAGGACCAAACAAATATTACGTTTTGAGGCAACCATATAATAGTATCAAAATAATTTGGATCCGACAACATAACAATTTGGTTGCTCCAAATAAACTAGGTTTTATTCAACGAAACGTTTTTCTCAGTGTACACGGTGCGTAATGACACGTGGGAAGCACACATGAATTATTGTGTTTTGAGAGGTGGCAATGAATGTGTTCGCACAAGAAATACTGAACGAAGAGCGCTCGCACGATAGAGCCGGAACGTCGTCCAGACTATTCTGCTGAATTTATTGCAACATAAGGAAATAGTGATATTCCAATAGGACGGTGACCACTCGTGTACCGCTCGTGCGACACAACTTACTCTACAAGGTGACTTAAGAAAGCGTAACTGAGCACCACGATCAGCGCACCTGCTTCACATCGCATGTGGTGGGGGACTGGATTGGACGTCGTCTAACCTGGTCGTCAACAACGTGGACAACAGTTGAACCACCTGGTGGAATAAACAAATACTCAATAACATAGGCTGGTATTCTTCACTTTTGCGACCATTTCCATGCTAGAGTGGCGCCCTGCTCTGCAGACAGAGGATGGTTTATTTGAGTGGAGCTAAGAGCCTACGGTCGGTACTTAACAACAGCGATATTTTGACAGCTGGTGAAGGTTAAATGTGGCAAAGACGGAACAGGGGTGGAATTCAATGGAGTGGGAAACGGGAGTACCACGAGAAAACCCACCGGCCAGCGGAAACGTCCGCAACGTGTCCCACAAGCGAAAATCCGGGTGACCCCACCAGGATTTCAACTCGGTTTGTCTGGTGGGATGCGAGTATTCTAAGCTACTGCGACTCCGCAGAGTAATGACAACTTCTTTTGAGAAACCTCATTGGCCACATANGTGGCGCCCTGCTCTGCAGACAGAGGATGGTTTATTTGAGTGGAGCTAAGAGCCTACGGTCGGTACTTAACAACATCGATGTTTTGACAGCTGGTGAAGGTTAAATGTGGCAAAGACGGAACAGGGGTGGAATTCAATGGAGTGGGAAACAGGAGTACCCCGAGAAAACCCACCACCCAGCGGAAACGTCCGCAACGTGTCCCACAAGCGAAAATCCAGGTGACCCCACCAGGATTCCAACTCGGTTTGTTTGGTGGGATGCGAGTATTCTAAGGTACTGCGACTCCGCAGAGTAATGACAACTTCTTTTGAGAAACCTCAGTGGCCACATACTGTGAGCGCCGCAAGTTCTGGCGGCTCGCCTACCCTTAGAAGCCTGTGCTTGGGCCGCCGGCACGGCCCAGCCGATGGCGGCCGATATTAGTAACGGCCTGGCTGTGTACAACTGTTACAAGAAACATTCGGGGCGCATCGGTAAACGCGCAACAGATGATACAGAGACTAATGTTTTTAGCACAGCGTCTTCCCTCGTCAGCTGCTTCACCGCTCTCCGTTAATTCACCCGCCTGCAGTTGTGACGCCAGTAGTAGGAGTACAGCTTCTTAGGAATGCTTGATATAGACAATTCATGGTTTCTTAGGATTTTTTGGNATAGGAATGGTTGATACAGACAATTCATGGATACTTCGGATTTTTTGGAAGAAACCTTTGAAAAATCATCCTAGGAGTGACATGTCCGCCTGTTTTTTAAATACCCTATTTACTACAAATATTTTGCAATGTGATTAACTTTAAAGTATTCTATTTTTGATCAAATGAATCTCTAAGTTAGTATCTTTCATAAATTGCAATATTAATTTCATATTCAATATGAATAAAAAACAGCAAGAACACCGATATGTTAGCAACAACTAGTACAAAATAGAACACACTTAAAATATCGTTTTTTTACCTGTTTTTTTTAGTATGCTATTTGCTAATTAAATGTTTCCTGTTGAAATATTTACATTTTTAGTTAGCACGGGTGTAAAAATATTTCATTGTTACTGTTAAAAATATTATGTGCAAAATACGGTGTGTAGACCCTAGTGTCCTGGTGTTTTTTTTTTCAGCTGAGGAAAAAACTTGAATAGGTGGAGCGGAGCTTGTTGATCTTTCTCTCTTTCTCTCTCTCTCCCTCTCTCTCTCTCCCTATGGTTCGCAGGGCTAGAATTATCAGGGAAATGATACACGTTTCAATATTTTAGGATATTTCATATTTATCACAGTAAAAATAATATTTGAACTTTTGATTTAAAACAGAAACGATATTTTAATGTTCAAATACTTATTGTAACATTTGGATACGACAGCGGGACGGTTATAAATTGGAAGTTGGCAGAAGTGGCGACGATGGCGGCGTGCTGCATTTTGCTAAACGAAGTGTTTATTTTTCTTACTACGAATATAATTAAAATTAACACATGAAGTTTGTGCACGTTGTGTTTTTTTCAAACTACCTTTGGGAATTTACGAATTTGGTATAAATATCTGTTTCCACGGTAGGGATAAATATACTGTAACGTGACGTTTGGGAATTAAGCTGGGCCAGTTTGTGTGTGATTTTAAACGATGGACACGCGAGATTTATACGTTGTAACCGTAAACCGTTTTTACGACCTCATTAATTAATTGAAAATTACGTCTGTTTATGACTTTGTAACTAGGTGTTTGAAACACAATTGTGTAACGTGCTTACGTTTTAGTGAACTGAATTTTTGTCACAGTCCCAACAAATTACTAAAGCCCAGTCAGAAGATTTTGATTCAATAATTTAATAAACGTCGTAAAAACTTACAATGCAAAGAAATATTAGCGGAATAAAAGTTACGGTAGGCCTCTTTGTGTGCATGTTCAACACTAGCTTTTAATTTTATCGCTGCTATGCTATGTAAAAAAAATTAGCGGCACGAGTTGCATGTTTGAGTTTACTATAATTTCGTTGGAATTTTTCCTCCTTTCGTATAATTATTTATTCTGATAGAGGCCATTCTTTTAAAGAAATAACCCGACACACATCAATATTACTTGTAACATGGTTAAACACAATTACGGCTAAATATTATGTGTATAGTGTACTATTACGCGAATAGAATAAATATGTTAACAATATGTAAAATAATAACCGTAAGAACTATTATCTATACAGACATTGTTAAAATGTTGTAAATAAGGTTATAGGCCTAACTTATGAACGTTCATAAGTAATGTTTTTTAACTATGCCAGCATTCTTTGACCAGTAGAAAGCAGTAAACAAAGCACTTTACAGTTGAAACTTAGAAGGCACAAGACAGTTTTTATGTTTACATGAAACGGAAGGACACGTAAACAGTAACCAAAAGTATAACTTTAACGGGGTTTCAGAAAAATGCGACGTAACACCGAAATGTAACAGCGTGCAGACTGTGTAACTTACCCTACATGGAATAAGTTTTAGAACGCGATGTCTAACCCATGTGTCATAGATAACTTCACGACATGGAGATATGCGACTCGACTGGCCTTAATAAGACTTGGTTCAAACGTACGCCTATCACACTGTTACGAGTTGTGGTCAGGCCCTTACCTGAGCGGCCCGCCTGATGACACGTTTAATTATTTATCCAGGACACTGGCCGTGATCGCTGAAACTAGTTATGAAATCACAAACCACAAAAACCCCCTCCACCGGCCAGTAAACGGGGACAACGCAGCCGATATAGGACAGTGCAGTCCGTGGGCGGTATCCTTTGTCGTCGCGCCATTGGAACGAGAAGACCACTGAAGATGGGTGTGTCCGGCCGTCGACTTGCGCCATCTTAATTAGTCTCCGTAATCATTAACAAGGTGGGGACTCTCCAATTAGGCTTTACTCAGAACGTGGATGGTTAAATCTTTATAAAATAATATAATTTAATATTTAAATATATTTGTGTAGCTCCCCCCGTTCATATTCAATCAAGTTCATATTGAAGTAATATTGTACAATCTTAATGTTAAATATACCTCTTTCATTAAGTGTTAGTTACATAACTCTTATCAATAACCTGTTACGCCCCTATATCTCCATTAAAGGATAAATTGCAACAAAATATCAAAATCATAACTACCCGAACAAAGAGAGCGGTATGTTGAAACTGCCGAGCAGAACTCATCCTCGGTTTCCGCATGGTCTTCGTCGGAAAGTTTAACTCACGCAAAAATTTCTGCTAGTGGATAGAGCGGGGCTCTATTTCACATTTGTTGTACCACAAATTAGTTGGATTATCTTCGTTCATTGGGGTAATATATAAGAAAGTTAAAATATGTTTATTTAAGAAAAATACGTGTATAAAAATTTTAATTCTTCGAACCTTGGTATGAGATATATACTTCGTAAGTGAATCGATAGGGAACACTAAATTTTTAAGTATTTTGGAATTGTATTTTATTACTAGAGAAACTTGAAAATTAATTAGGGAAAATTCTTTTCGCAATTAAATTAAAGAGTATAAACATGGCCGCGTTTTCTTTGCTGTTCACCACTAACTTCGGAATATCGGTGTTAAATATGACGACTCAGTGTGGTTGTAAACTAAGGCTGCAATGTAACACAAAAACGTTTAAGGCCGTTTGCCTGGTTGAAAATTTGGTAAATACAGAATTTCATTATCATGTTTATCCTTGTGCCAAATTCTCAATACAGCAAAATCCCTAACCAGAAAAATCAACTTACATGTGAACAAACATTGGTTGCGACCGTTCTAACTTTTTGGTGTGAGTGCCATAATTGTGAACCAGGCATAACACCGCCACTGGAAACCTGCCAGCTGGAGAAGCGAAGTCTGGTGTTCGCATGTTCCGGGGTGATGCAAGATTCTGCACGGGAAGAACACCACATTTATACTTATATCCCACTGTATCAACAAGGTACTGTACCGTCTGGCGCTGGCTACGTCATAACATGCGTGCTCAAATGTGCCACGTATTTGTTTCACGTGCTGCTGCACCTGCCGTCATCCTAACGGGTCGCCCCTTACCACCAACAGGAACATGCGTCACCAAAGGCATCCAGATTTACCCAATTACGGTTGGGAAAAGACGCATCCGTGTTTGGAGTCGTGCCGCTTTCACGCGACTTGAACTCTTTCGACAATATCTTTCATGTTCTCCAACAAGCCTTCGGAAGCAAATATCCACCACTTTGGAATAATTTAGAAGTATTGAATGTCAAAAAAAAATATTCCCTAAAATTACGGAAAAGAACTGATGAAAATGAACTAGAAATGCTAACTTGTTAGACGGAGTTTTTTTCTAATAAATGACTTTCTGCAAGATCACCAGAACTTCCCGTGTATTAACGTAGCCTCTCATAAATTTGTATTTTTTGGGTTTATTGTTTATGAAAATAGATTACAAAAAAAATCCGAATTTTCGTTTTGCTCTGTGAGTGTATCATAATGTACAAACGAAAAAGAATTAAAAAAAGACTACAATATTTTTACTGGTGAGGTAGTTGAACACCTATCAAACATGCATTGTACGTATCTGACATAACTCGCCTATCACATGTTTATGGAAATATGTTAATATACAAGTAATTTTTTAGTAAACCGAAGTACTTTAATTCTTCATTTTCTAGTAACGTTTGGATGTTTGAAATGTTTCTAACAATTACAAGTAACTTGTGCTGTTTTTCGAAGATTGGAAAAATAGACTAAAAAAGCGTGAATCTCATAAAATACACCGGCAACGCAAATTTTCTGGTTACAATGGCAATGCACGCTTCATGTAACGTCGGAATTTACGTTTCCGAGACCACACTACTGTAAATACGCAGAGGTTCCAACTTTTCAAGTTCCGTTTCTCATAATTACGAACCATGTTACTGTATGTTTTAAGTGTGTATTTCGGTAAACATTTCAGTGAATGTATAGGAATTCTTAATATTGTGGAGTTGTTGAGGAGGCATGTTATGCATTGACTACACTATAAGCCCGAATCAGTGATATCACGCAGTGAAATAACATTCACTGAAAGTCGGCTGATAAGCTACTGCCGACTGGTGAATTAAGCTAATTTTCTGGGAACAAGTCACTTACAGCAGTGAAATTCTTGACATTCAGTGGGAAACACCAAAAATTAAGTGTTATTCAGCCACCATATTAATTAGTTATTTGAAGTTGTCTCAGATGACAAGAATTCTCATTGTTTTCACTGATATGGCTGAATTCTCACTGTTTCAATTTTAGAGTGTACAAAACATTTTCAGATTTTTCTTGGGATCTATGTCCGACGAGTTTATGCAGTTATATAATTCGTAGTTACAGAGGTATATGAAATTTCATACATGGACACTCCAGTGTATAGATATATCGGTCACGGTAAAGTAAATATTATTGTAGCTTTTTTATTATCCTTATGGTAATTTTGAATTGGTGTACTATATTAAAAGAATTAAAATTATCTTAGATTCACACGTATATTAAATTAAAGTGTAAGTCCTTAGAAAACGACGAATCTCTTTGCAGTAAATTAATTTTTAAATCTTGCAAATTTAGTAAGACATTTATACGTAAAACTGGCTCACGCCCTTTCTCACGTCGCTTCAAACGAGTAACGCATTTTTCATATGTTAAAACGTATGCAGATATTTATTTTAAAAAGTTTAATTTCATAAATGATTGGCAACTAATAATCGCTGGTGAAATACTTAAGAAACATAGCATTATCAGTAGGACACATTGACAAACCTGAAGACACGAATGTTTCAAGTCGTGATACTAGCACGCTTCATTAAAAATAATGTGTACACAGTGTTGTAAAAAATTTATTGGAAAGCAGAGAAATGAAAAGTATATTAAAATTATTGTGTACATATGCCAGCAGTTTTGTCATAATTGCAACTTCTGCGTTGAAGAACCACTGCTTCCGAACCCAAACCGACAAGAATAGTCTCTTGTTTAGTGTTAATTTTTTTTTTTAGAATTAAGGGAGTAGGCTCCATTAGACGCACTTCATCCATAACATACGTCGCACATTAGGGACGTGCTCCATTATCCCAGTGTCGGGGGGCCGCTCTAACGAGAAAGCTTTCGGCGCGTCACAACGCAAAGTGACAGCTGCGTACAGCAGTCGTACTTAATAAGTACGCACTCCGCGGGTGTGGGAGTGCAACTTTTAAGTGTGTTAACGTAAATGTATCGTAGTCGTAGGCAGTGTTGGGAAATTAGCCATTAAGGGGAGGGGGGTGCAAACCACAAAATAATGATATACATTTACGGGATTAAGGACATACCAAGTAATAATATATTTAAACGAATTCATCACAAATAGTCTATTCTATAATAAACACACTTTTAATCCAGTGGTCACTGAAACACACACATACTCTCTAGTGTACATACGAAATAATAAATATTCTGTTTTAGTTTCCTAATGACATAACACAATGGGGCGTGCAGCTGCATCCTCTACTCCCTTCTTGCGCACGCCTATGAAATGTATAAAACAAATATGGTTACACCCATATTTACGAGCATCGTGCTCAGTACAAATACACTCAAACAGGAGTGTGAAGTAAGTGTGGAATGGATTTTTTAAGAAAGTTATTTGGCTAAAGTGTTTTTCCACGTTAATTTAACAGGGTTATTTTATGCTAAGTTAGTGTTGGCAATCTGTAATCAATTATAATAACTTTATAAACTGTATGAACCTACTTTCTCGGCGTTTTTTACATGTGCAGCCTATGATGGTTAAAAATTGCGTTCGAAACAGGAGTGAAATATTTGTTGTACGGNCGAACTCAATTATAATAACTTCATGAACAGTATGAACCTACGTTATCGGCGTTTTTTACATGTGCAGCCTATGATGGTTAAAAATTGTGTTCGAAACAGCAGTGAAATTTTTTTTGTACAGCATTTGTTGAACTATGATTGGCCGAAATATTGCATATATCTGTACAAATAATCTCATAAAATACGTAAATGTATGTAAGCAATACTAATATAACCATATAAAGTACTGGCAATCTGACTGATTCGTGGATGTACCAATAGAAACAAACAAATTTAACTCACTCAGAAGCAATATACGTTCGCCCAACGGTTGGCATTTGATTGTAAAGGTTAGCTGTATGAAAGTTGGATAACACACATTAATACAATGTTTGCTAACGTATTAAACCAACGAAAAGTTGCCAGGCTGACAATGATACGAGATAATTTAACGCCCGTCAAATTATGCCACTAAATTGGAAAATGCCTGAACATTATAGAAAACTAATTGGTTTACAACATTTATCTACTTGGTTGATGGTCAGTAGCAAGTTGGTAAACATACAATTAGTGGTTCGTATAAGTTTTCCTGTTGGGCCAACTCTGTGCAGCCAACAATATTTCAAATTATAGAAGAAAAGTTCTTATTTACAACGCCGTGTGTGTATATTTTATAAACTGTGGAGGTTTTGTAGACCTGAGATACTTTCTCTTTTAAATATATACAATTGTTTATACGCTGAGTCAATGTTGGGGGGACAACGGTTGGCAATTTGTTCTTACCGTTAATTTGTATCTACAAAGTTAAGATTATCTAACCATTGTACACAAAAAATATTTCACAAACTTGTTTGTGTACAGTATACTCAAATGTGTTGGCAAAATAATGGTAGATCACTTCATTTTCAAACGAGGGAACAAGACCCTATGTAGTCGTGAATTTTTCGATAACACTTACAGTCGTGTTGGAACTTGAAATAATTAGCCCAGAGTTTGGGAATCGACAAGATGACTAGATGAATAGGAAACTGAGACTCGCGATTCAGGGACAGTTCAGAAGTACTGTATAAAGTTTCCCTGAGATTGTTTGAGCCGTCCTAAAAACGGAATTTATCGGGAATTCCGGCAAGGAATTCAACAGACGCTTTGTTGTTCCTTTTGTTTGATCTTCCGCGAGCAATAACAGGTCTTTGTTTTGCTGTGTGAGGTGGAAATAACTTGAGTTTTACTTCCGTCTCCAATCTTCGCGTTTTCGTCTCCTCGAGATGCTGGTAGTAGCGCTTCTCTGTAACTTTCACAGAACGGGGGAGGGGGATATACCATATCTTCATATTGTTACACTTTGGTCGGGGGAGGAAGCATTGTTAAGTTAACTACACCCACTACTTTACTCAGAGCCACGTTAGTATATTGTAACTG
>NQII01008110.1:0-22957 GCA_002778355.1 Clitarchus hookeri
TTAAATATACTGCTCTGTATTATAATTGCCACAGACACAAACATAAATGCATGGAATAGCCAGACAACAATGACAGATCTGTCTATTTAAGATCTACACATAAACAGAACAGGTGCCCAGTGCATCGAACTGCATACCTTTGAGCTTTTCTTCCTTATTGGATTGACTAGTTAAATAACTTAAAAACTTAATCACCAATATGCAATCATCAGTCATATCGATAACGCCACCACGGGGTAGCCTGGAGCATCATGCACCACAGTTCACATTGTTCGATCTGGAAGTAGAGTGGTGGATATCTTTCTATTTTCAATTGTGTTATGTTATAACAAATGTCTATGAGGAAAATTTCAAACTCTTTAAAATCAAATGGGTCGTATATGAATAATTATCCTATAGACTCTTATAAAATTTACTTGATATGAAACAGTTGATGCATCTCTTAATGACTGTCTTTTAGTTCAATCTGTTACACTCAGAGCTAGGATATTCTATGGCATCCTGGCTGGTGTTAATTTCAATGGACGGGCTCTAAAAGTTGCATAATTCGTCTCTCAGGCCAAGGAGCAAATATGCTATGTTTTAGTCGGGCCTTAGCTCTGATAGGTGCAAAACCAGTAGAGGTTTGTACATGTAATTTATAGTAAGAAGGGTAGAAAGGGAGTGCACGTTATTGAGAGACACCATAGTATAGTTAGGGTGGGCGACGGAATAGAGGGCTTTCACAGGGCAGTGTTGTTGGAGAAAATGGCACTAGGGATGGCGAAATAGCCATAAAAATCCCCGAAGATATGCCAGGTAATACTCTTTGGCAATTAATTCTGGCGGAAAAAGCTGTGTTGACTTTGAGATGCGGAGCTTCTTCTCAAAACCCTATGTATTCCCTCGTGGTGCAAGAGTCCTGCCCTTTAATCTGAATGGTCAGAGCAGCTGCGAACTTTCCACATCTTCTTTCTCCCAGCACAGTGGCATGATATGAGAAAAGGTTTGTCCACAGTCCCCATGCATATGCATATATATAGTGGGAATGGGTGTCATGGTAGGGCCTTTCAGACATCCTAAATCTCCCTCTGTTGCCATTACCCAGAGTTCGGACCAACTTCCAGGAGGTGGGATTTTACACCTCTTTCGCTCTGCTAGAAGGTACAACAGAAGCCACACTAAAGCTGATAATCAGGACTATGGAGATATAACAATGCCAAGCTCCATTCCCTGCTCCAATAGTGCCCAGGTAAGTGGCACTAATACCTGTAGCCAAACGCTTAATTACGGCAAGGAATTTTTCCCATTTGGAAGGAAGATTTGGCCTCTTGGAAAAGGGGGAAGGGAGGCAAACAGTATACTTCTTCTGCTCGAAGAGCTAAGACAAATGGTATGAAAGTCTAAGTTGAGACGACAGTAGCATGCTTTGCTCTCATTACCAATGGTGCCCAAAGAAGTGGCACTCCAACTGGTGAGCAGATGGCCAGCGGAGTAACAGAGTGCTCCCTTGGGCACAGTTAAATCCTTAATGCCTAAAAGAGTACAGTTAGGGCTCATAATTTTCAGTACTTGAAGCATGTGATGGGAGCTCAGATATTTGCTTATAGTTAGATGTCGGTAAGTAGAATGTATACATTTATTCTCAAATGAATTTACATACAGGGGATGGACAAAATAATATAAACCNGATGTCGGTAAGTAGAATGTATACATTTATTCTCAAATGAATTTACATACAGGGGATGGACAAAATAATATAAACCCCAGACAAATACACAATATTTATTTATTAAAAAGGTGTTGGGGCACTATTTGCTTTTAGAACAGCTGCAATTCTTCGCGGAATAGGTTCGTAGAGTGTCTGAATACTTTCCAAAGGAACGTTGTCCCATTCTTGTACCAAAACATCCGCCAATTGCTTAAATGATGTTGGAGATGGAAATCTGCTCCTCACTCTCTGCTCCAAAACTTTTCATAACGCTTCAATTATTTTTATGTCTGGCGATTGTTTGATGATATTCTGATGCTCCTCAAACCAAGACTGAACCTTTTTGGCAGTCTGTATGGTCTCATTATCATATTGGAATATGGCAGTGTTTGGCAGCAATATGCTAGTCATAGTAAGAAATTCATCATTAAGGATGTCAAGATATTCATTCGCAGTAATCCGGCCAGTGATGTGAATGAGAGGACCAGCTGAATACCACAATATAGCCGCCCAAATCATAACGGAACCTCCCCCATGCTTGACTGTTGGAAGCAGGCAGTCCGGATCGTAGGCTTATTTTGGGGTTCTCCATACATGAACCCGGCCGTTTGTAGAAAACAACGTAAACGATGATTCATCGGACCATACCACATTCTTCCAATCATCAAATATCCAGTTTTTATGATCTTGGAACCACTTCTTTTGCAGCTTAGTGTTGGGCTTCCGTTATAAAGGATTTCGCAATTGCAGCCCTTCCATGAATGTTATCTTTGTGGAGCTCCCGCCGTACTGTTTTTGTCTAAACAGTATTACTAAAGTAAGTGTTGAGTTCTGCTGTCACTTTTGTCGCGGTAGTTTTATGTTGTCTGGCCACAATTCTTTTTAATGTTCGTCAGTCTCTGTCAGTTTACTTTGGGTTTCGCCCACTGTTCCTCTTCGCCGATTATGTTTTACCATGTTTTGCGTATGCTGTCATTACCGTGGATACTGTGGCTCGTGAAATATTAAACAATACAGCTGTTTTCGTCACAGAAGCTCCCGCTAACCGAGCACCAACGATTTGCCCTCTTTCGAAGTCTGAGAAATCACACATTTCACCGATCGCTTGTTTTAACCGTCGCAGAACAAAGCACTGAAATATAACCTACATTACTTGGCACGTAAAATGTGCAATACATACGCGTCGCATTATTTACACGGAAGCAGTGTTGCTGACATGCAACAAAATGTACTATTTTTAATGGTGTACATATTATTTTGTCCATCCCCTGTATATAAAATTTGTGCCCAATATGTCTGAAAGACAGAGGAGCCTTCATTGCCAAGGAATGCCATGCTCAAGTGGTACACAGGGAAAAGATGACTCCTAAATTATTTTTCTCTAAATGCCCAGCAAAGGTGTGTAGCAAGAACGAGGAAACTCCCTATCTTAAATTAGGGTTGTGGATGTAAAATGCGACGATTTTGGTAGGCACGTGTAACTGTGTTACAAGAATATCGCGACAGCTAAGGTTTCTAGACTGACACAGACTACAAGACGACTGCAGAAAATCTTCTGGTAGACTGCAAGCCCGAACGACTGCCTTGAGAGCACTGTGAGCCACAGATTTTTACTATACCAAGCTGTTGGTGTGGTAAGGGAGCGGTAAGCAATGTCAGCGATCCATCTTGCAAAGCCAGAATGAGCATTCCGTGCCTGGTCTGCATGGAGCATCAAAAGCAGTGGAAACTGCCAGTCACTCAGTGGAGGCATGCTGGTGCTAGCAGGTGGCTGGTATTCAGGTGAAAGGGAGTCTACATACCGGTAGAAACGTCCACTTTAGTTGTTGTAGAGGTAAAGTTCTTAGTGGCAACTGCATGACTTAGCCGGAGAGACACGCGATAGATGTGGAGTATAAATGGCAAAATGGCGCCCTTGGCACATCAAAGAAAATCGAAGAATCGCTATCGTCTGGCACACAGCTCTAAATAAAAGAAAAGCCTATCGCTTTGAAGAGCATCATCTGCTGGAACAAAAATATCTACTTTACGAAAATCTCATAAGGGCCCTGAATTTACAAAAATTCAAAAAGTTAATATAAGTTATTACGGACTATAAAAATATTTTTACTTATTACGATATGGATAAGCTGCAATATGACCAGTGTCATTAATTTCAGTATTTAATGTGAACAATATATTGCACAAGTTTTCACCAATGGTCCCTCCAGATTATAAAATTGTTTGGAGATTTCAAGGGAAAAATCAACCTGTTGCTTATGTTTTAGATGAAAGAGGTAAGATTTAGATTAGCAACAGATGGGAAATGGCATTCCCTTGCAATGGCTAGCGGCCGAGTTGCGAGGTACCATCCGCATTCTTGGGTAACGTCTGCCTGGGTCAACCATTTTACCGATAAAATGCTCCGGTTTAAACCTAAATCACATGAGATGTTGGCAGTTTTACCTTTTAATCGACTTTTTTCCCCAACAATAAAAAAAAAAGGAATTCGTAATGACAGCATTATTTTGAATTTTGTTGTTTTCCTTTCGAGTTATCAAATGAGCAAAGTGTAATCGGCGCTACTCGATTTATTAGCCAAAAAGCACTCGAAGAAACAAGGCGGATTCAATGCTACGAGGCAGGACCTGCGGATAAAATGCGGCAGCAGCTGTGTTTGTATTCATTATTAACCCCNGGCGGATTCAATGCTACGAGGCAGGACCTGCGGATAAAATGCGGCAGCAGCTGTGTTTGTATTCATTATTAACCCCGAACGCCATGGTCAATATGTGCGACCTATTCATTCACACCAGTAACCTAAAACAAAAAATAATATAAAAAAATTGCAAAGAAACTTTAAAAAATTGGGGGAACATGACATTATTGACATAGGCAATCTGTCGGATGTGGGAGACCGTGGCCTTCACCCGATAATCTTGTAAATAAATAAAAATATCGAAATATAGAAAAATTCGTAAATAAATCACGGAAAATATTTCATTTTTGATCTCGATCACCATGTTGGTTTTCGGTGACCTTAAACATANATTCGTAAATAAATCACGGAAAATATTTCATTTTTGATCTCGATCACCATGTTGGTTTTCGGTGACCTTAAACATAAGAACCACTAAAAAAAAAATTTTTATTTAAAAATAAAATAAAAAACTAATTTTTTTCTAAAAATCTGGGAAGATGTAAATACCAACCATATTTTTCAACATAAAAAAAATTATTAACTTACATGTAGTATTTGTTGTCCAATTACTCTTTGAGTTTCTCTTTTCTCCAATCACTCCAGGGTTCAATTCTCGTAAAGATGGTGGAGCACACAGTCATTGTACAGTGACCAGCAAACGGCTGATTGGTTGTTCCTCTCCAACCTAGCGCTTTTTAATAGTAGGCTAAATAGTCGATCAGTGTTCAGGTCAATATCTATCTATGCCACCCCCTTAAGTCATTGAGAATTATTGACTTTACATAACACACTTCCCTTCGCCTCTTCCCCAACACAACCACCCACACCTTCAACATACCACCCGTCTCTCAATCGCCCCTCCCCCCCTTTTTCTTCTAAAATTTCAAAACACAACACACGAACCTCTATCACCTTAACAACCAAATACCCCTTATCAACGAACAACATCGGACTCTCCTCCATTGTCCATCAAATTCCATAGTCTCACCCATCTACTACTCCCCTCTTCCACGAACAATTAAATTGCCACTCCTCCCTTCTTCTCATCACCGCTCGCTTCCTCTACAGTAACCATTACATAAACACACCCCACGACCACTAACCTTTCCTAGGTTACTCAACTGTGGATACATGTCAGATGTGAGAGTTCTGTAGCCGCCGCCGGTGATTGTTCGGATTTTTGAACCTCGGTGTCATGTTTGCGGCGTCACTTTGTGTGTGTGCGGTTTCGACCGTCTGGCAAGTTTAATCGACTTTCAATTGATGGCTTAATCGAGTTTTGGAATTTTACTACCTTTTTGATTGCGCTTTTCGTTGTTTCTCGAGGTTTATTGTAATATTGTTTGTAAAGGCTCGTTTCTAAGGCCAGGCGCTTTTGCGCCGAGTTAGATTAGATTTGCGTAGTACCTTTGTGAAACAGAGGAACGACCTGGTATCTCGAGCTTGGTGTCAGATCATTACAGAGTTTCCTTTTTGTATACACTTTGTGCTTCAGAGAAATCTAGCCACCGACTACGTCACAATAGCGGCGGTGAACATTAAATTGTTGTCAACATGACCAACGTAATACTGGAATAAAAGAGCATTTACACCTGTCAGACCGTCAGACTGTCAGACTGTCAGACTTAGTCCACAATCCACATCTCCATATCCCTGTCATGCCGTTTGAAATACACAGTAAAATCGTACCAAATAGTACAACGAGTGCTGACAAGTGAATAACAACATATTTACTAAACTTCAAACAATGTCATAAGTAAAATGAGAAACCAAGTATTTTAAGAATTAAGTTTTCTTGTATAGCGACATATTTTTTAATACGTTGGCCAGTTTTTCGTTTATAACAAATCTGTGCTCTTATTTACATAATATATCGTATTGTATTAAACAAACCGATAATATATTTAATGTGTGGGTAAAGAAAATATTTATTAATATTTATTCATTATATCACATGAAACAAGATCTGTTTTTTTTTTTGTTACCACTGGTAATATTTCCCGTTCGATTCGTTGTCCAGGAGGACGGAAACCATTACAAAGGTGATTCAAATATATGTTTTTGGTTCTGTCATTCAATCGTTTCNAGGTGATTCAAATATATGTTTTTGGTTCTGTCATTCAATCGTTTCTCAGCTCCCATATGAAACCGCCTCAATTAATCTTCGTGCTGGCTGGATAGACTGGCGTTTGTCTGATTAAGGGCTATGGGTAACCAATAACAGCCCGCTTCCTTTCATCCATGTTGACGCTCTCTGAAAGTAGGAACAATACACAGGTTACTTATTCAAAAATGTAGCAACCTTGAAAACCAATACATTAATATTTGTGCAAGGTTGTGGATCTAGTGGAAATGAAACTGCCAATTTTCGCAGTCGTATATCTTCTGAGAACTGCAGACAAAATAAATCATGATATGTTTGATATTTATGAACTTAAATAAGTAAGATATTTTAATTTCAGATATGATGTTGCAATTTTGAAAAATACAGAAGTGTCACTTCTTTAGATTTGGAAGTGTGTCTTGGCGACAACGCTGAGTTTTGAAAGGCTTAAAAGAGAGAGATTATTCAGTTAATAAAGTTTGCTTAAAGATGCTGTAATACAAGTTACTCGCAAGTGTCTATGCTGTATACTGTAACGCATAGCTATGGCAACATCGCGGGTTCTGTTTGGGAATCTAGAATCTGAATGCTATATTATGAATATATTACTTATATTATTTTCAGATCTTCATCTTAAATATTATGTTTAAAGTGAATTATTATTAGTTATTAAAATATTGATTTAATTTTCAATTCTGGAAATTACATTAAAGAATATTTTAACTCCATCTGCAATAAAGCGAAATAAAGCGAAACTGTTGTTGGTCGCTTAAACGTTGTTCATTTTATTATAGTTTCTTATATTTATATTTTAAAACCATAAATAAAATATTTTAGACTTGGAGTTAGATAATCATAACGCTGAAGAAACGGATTTTAAAAAGTGTTATATTAAAAGTTATAGCTGATTTAAAACAATATAATACAATTAGATTTACTGTAACGGGCGGAGGGATATTATGTTAGATTGCCAGGCATTTATTTAGTACTAGCAAATCGGTCTGGCATCGCCCGGGTAAAATTGAGTTTAACAGATTTACACTTATAAATAAATTGGGAAAAGGCAATTCATTTATGTGAAAACAGAATTATAAAATTAAACTATGTTGGTTGAGGTTTTTAACTGTTTACGGCAACCCAAAAGGAAGGAAATATTTTTTACCCGATAGCCAAGAAGAAGGGTATTGTTTTTGGCGTGTATCTGTGCAACTATTGCGTAGTTACCACATTTACGCTTTCCGGCGTCGATATGTTGAAATCAAAACGTGAGTTTCGTCAAGTTGTAGCTTTAGATATAACTGTACCTTTTGCGCTTGGCTGAGGGATTTTAATCGATCACGAAAGTTAAGCAACGTTCTCAGCGACATACATTTGGATGGGTGACCGTTTAGTGGCATATCATCTGAGTGCTTCCGGGCTTCGGAGGGCACGTTAAATATTTGACCCCGGTTGTTATCGATTGGTAGCAGTCATTAAGCTTTTTCAGAGGAGATTGGGTGGCCTAATAAACTCTGACAACAGAGGAAAAAAAAAATTTTTGGTCACATTCCCAGCCATTGCAGTATAAGGTTTTGTTGTTATTCCACAGTGGTTGTACAATTTACCGGAATATAAACTACCGTAAGTTCTATTCCAGGACCTAAAGTACCTACATACCAAATTTCATCAAAATCCGTTCAGTCGTTATGGAACTGAGTAGTAACATACGCACACACTTACATTACACACAGCAGACGTTCGCATTTCGCTCGCCTTATGTTGAGTCGCCGTAGGCTGGTCGTCATTACGGATACGGCTGTAGTGCACGATGGCTCTGCGTCCAGGGCAACACCTTCTCGTCGCGGTGGTTGGCTGCAAACTGACGGCTTTTCCTGGTACAATGTGCTTTTATTAACGATCCTGTATTATAAACTTGTCCTGGTTTACCTTCCGCCCCGTGGCGAAACTGCTGAGAGCTGGTTTTGTTCTCGTAGGCCCGTGTTGACGTGTCCTCGCGGCTGGCGTCGTATCGGCACTCCTTCGCCGCGGGTGTTCGCCAACTGTCCTGAATACTGCGGTGTCTACCTACGGTGCGTTCAGCGAGTTTGTTGGTTCAAAGGCAGGTTCACACTAGTGTTCATCATAACGATTTGCTACGATATTTTTTAATTGTCAGACTGAAGTTGTCAAGGGCAATGCAGCCGTAAGTGCGAACTGAAGCAGGAGCGTGTAGGAACGTCTTACACTTCTTTTTTTTGGATGAGCCTACGTGATTTTGAACGTCACTATATAGAATCACTGGACACGTCACCGAGTTCGTCTTCTGTATCGTAGATATGTTATTGGCAGGGACAGGTGTTTTTATGCGAAAATATTTATAGCCATGCTAGACTTCAATATCCTAGGCCCACAACTACGTCTCCCTTTGGTAATAGGCTGCGTGTCTACGCGAGAAGACATGTTCTTATTTTACTGGGCCAATCAAAATAAAGTACTCCTATACTGAACGTCCATGATTCGCGGACAAACACTTGATGCACGTGACACTTAAAACTACGCAACTACAAAATTTGCACATGAACAAAAGTGTTTTGGATTACAACTGGTCTTGAAATATTTTCGCGAAAAAACACCTATCACTTGTTATAGGTTGCCGCTATCCAAAAATTAAACCATACCTTAAAAATGTACGTGAAGTAACTCCATATTTCTATGTTAGTAATATAAACACTTAAAATTGTCCTCTTCTGCAAACTTTATTTAATATCTTCTCTTTCTTGAAGCTGTTAACATCACATTTCCTAAATATGGCATCCATTTTCTATGTACACACCTTCTTTTAAAAAGAGACATTCATAAGGCACACGAGAGACAGCAACAGTAACACGTTTAGTTACAGAATACCATTTTGCTTCATTTTACGGTATAATTATATCGTAATTGTCCTCATATAAAGACACAAAATATTTACATAATAGGGCTCCATTACTGTTTATCGCAGTTCTTATGCGATTGTGCTAGAATTCATGCCCCGTATAATGTAATTTCCGTTACATTCAATTTAATTTGGATACCGGATTTACTCGCATTGTAAAAGTCACGAGTTCAGTACCACTTCAATACACTTGAGTAGGAATTTCCCGTTTGTTTTGTCATGCCTAGTACAGATTAATTTCTTCTTTTTGTTTAAAAACTTTACCTCCTAAATATAAGCACCTTTTTTTATAAAGGTGATAAGACACTTATTTCCACATTGTATGGGCAAATTTTAAAAGTAAACGAAATTTATCAACCCTCAAAACTATTGAATAGAACTCGACACACATTTTACAGACAAATCTGAAAAGTTAAGTAAAAGCGAAGCTGAAAAAAAAACCTTGGAAAGAACACAAAAGCAAAAGAACATAACGCAATGTTTAAAAGGAAAAATTTTATAAGTGTGGTGAACTGCTTTCTAATATGAGGCTGCGAAAATTTTTGCATGGAAAAAAGCTTGAAAAGATACTTTAAAAAAATTTAGTTAAATAGTGATTTTCAGGATTTGTTGCCAATGGTATTTCAAACTTTATGTCAATTAACAGTGGTCAATATGATACGAGTCACATAAAATATTTTACTACGTCATGGTATGCAAAAAAATACATCGTCCGATTATTTATTTGTAATTTTTTCTTCTCCTTGTGAAATTTATACAACTACTTTAAAAATGTTGACCATGAAAAAAAAATTTTTTTCTTACATTTTTGCTATAAACTGTTACACCTTTACGCTGTGATTCCTTTCCCGCCACAAAATGTAGTTTCTGTATAAATACATGTCATAATCACGAATTTCCGTTTTAGGGAGTACAAATAATGAAAACTATCTAACTTGCAGAAGATAGTTAATAACATTGAAAGAAGATGTCAAAAGCTACTTCAAGACATTTATAAAGTCGTAGAAGAAAAGAAGGAAATTCTTGCATCTTTTTTATTTGAGTCTGCCTCTGAAATTTGTAAAATAACTTTTGTAAACATGCTTTAAAAAAAAATTAAGACAGGATATATTACTTTCTCTAGTTATATTGTCTACAAATAATTTGGTTTGTTTTATTACATTACAAAAATAGTAATAAGATGAGCATGACATGTCCATTTTCAAAAATCATACGATCTAAAAATTATTTTAATGGAAAACGTAATTAAATTATTTGTGTTTATCAGCGTGTTTCACAAGTTCGACAGTGTATGGCACAGTTATAAAATAACAAAATATTTAGTGGCCAACGTCTTTAAGAAAATTGGAAAACCATGGAAGGAAGTGTATTTCGTCACAGAAGAAGAGTGGCTAAAAATTTACAAAACTCTTTGCTCTCAGTTTAAAACAGAAGCAACCTACCCAGCAATTCTTTGCTTTTACTGGCAGCGGAAAAGAAATTAATTGTTCGTGATGTTTGCAGTGTGGAAAGTGCTGTTTTTTTTTTACGTCCTTTTCCTCTGTCCAGCCAGGACTACATTATCAGAACAATTTTCTGTGCGGGCAAGCACTTTGTTCCAGAGCTCGGGCGAGACGGGGCCGTTTGTCCCGTGCCTTTGGAAGTGGCCTTGACGGAGGGAGTATTGTGCCGGCGAAGGGGGTTAAAAAGAGGGCGGGTGCGTGCTCGCGGAGCCAATTACCTCGCAGGGCGCGCGGGCCAACATGTTACGTCACAGAGGGCGCGCGCGTATGCATTGTGCTCGCCGGCTTTGAGTAATGACCCGCCAGCCCCTGTGACAACGTAATGGGTTAACGGTGAAAAATGCAGGGCCCTCTCACACCAACGTAATGGGTTAACGCTGAAAAATGCAGCGCCCTCTCACACTGCCAACCACCCTCCTTTTCGCACCCCCGCGTCCAAGCGAGCTTGAGCACACGTGTATCAACCAACTACCCCTTCCGGGACGGAGCTAGGCCTTCCTATGCGGTCGCGAGTTAAAAAACGTAGGAAGGTATTTCTATTTATTCTGTCGTTTCCAATTGCCTAGAGCCGTATCCTGGTTCGTAAAGATCGGATATACTAATAAAAATAAATTATTTTATGTACTTGAATATTAACAATGGTTAATAATATACACAGCTATTATTTACCATACGCAACCGCATACCACTACTATTATCCGTCATTACGCAATTTGTAATTATTAATGCTTTTCTTCATTTGTAATATCCAAATGGTTTTATGTTTTTATACATGTTCAAAGTTTATTGACGCTTAAAAATATATTTATTAAAGTTATGTGAAAAATTTTGTGAGATAAAGAATCGAAACTTCACGAATTAAGCGCACGGAGCACAACTGTGGTGACAAAGAGAAATTATGGGAGGGATCCTGAATAGTTACGACCGAGGTAAACTTCTGTTTTCAGCTGCAATCAATTCCCCTTATAATTCCGTCCTTTTGGTTCTCGCTGCCTCCTCCTTCTCTCTTCGGTTTCCTCTCCAAACTCGCGCTATTCAATTATCTGTTTCAATATCACTGATGAAGAAAGAACGCGAGCTGTATAATTCCTCAATTATTTTCCTATTACGCCCTCCGCCCTCTTGACATTTTCATTACTTTCTTGTCTAAACGACCTGCTTTTAATCACCAGCCACGCGCCCCTGCCACGCTCGATCCACTTTTGTTTCCCCCCTCCCCTCCTTCTTATTCGCCTACCAACCCATGCAATCTCATCCCACTTACGTACAATCTGGGAAATAGCTTCTTCGTCCTTTCGCTTTTCTCCCCCTTCTCGACCTCCTGCAACACCGTACAATCAAAGTTATGTGTGCGAAACTCGACATCCCAGTGGTTCTCTTTTAACACTGACAATGCCAGATATATCTTCCAGCCAAGCGAAAAAAAGAGGAAAAATTCCTCAAACTTCAACCCTAGTGTCGCATGCGAACGTCTCAGTGATATTATTGTTCCCTAACTCACACATGCCTAATACACATCGATGGTACTCGTTACGTAAAACTTGAATCAGGACTTCGTATATGTCAAGCGGAATTATGTTAAAAGTGTAAATACAGTTTGATGTGCCAATCGTTATTAAATTTAACGATCCACAAAGAATTTATTTTACATAATTTAGAGTTAATGATGATAGAGCAGGATTTAACGTCAGCATCGGAACAGCAATTCATATGAAGTATCATGTAATAACTTCAAGCAAATCTGTCTGAATGCTGTACCATCTGTTCCACGCCGCACATCTCGTAAATGACTCTGGCGCAGAAACTCCAAGCCGCAGTGGGTTACCGGTCTTCGGTGCTCCGCCCAGCCTAAGAATTCTCAGGGGAAGCGCGGGAGGGTAAGCTCCAACGATCAGGTTGTGTAGGTGTGACCCCGATGTAAAACGGAGAAACAAAGAGGCCGAGCCGAAATTCTTAATCCAGCACTCTTACACATACATAATTAAAATTATTATGTACACCAATGAAGCAAAATATGATTTTCAGTAAAAAAAAGCAAAGTGGTTGATAAAGAAAGTAGAACTTTCGTGTGACCAAAATGAGTTTTAATGAAAGTTTATTAACATATAACAATAATAAAGTGTTTCAAGCGTGTAAAAACAGTAAAACAAGGTTTGATATGTAACATCTTAGGTACTTCAAAAACAAAAAAAATGTTGTTATAAAATAAAATAAAAATTTCAGAAAAATTATTGTTAATTGTTGGGATCCCGCAAAAAAAAAAAAAAAAAGATTAAAATTTAGAATTACAAAATATGCCGAGACTTTGAAGAAATTTTGAGGTTTATTGAAAAAACGGCGACTTGATTGATGTATACTTCAAAGATTCATGCACATGCCAAAAATGGTGCAACAAAGGCTGGACTTTCTTGAGACGTTGCCCATCTTCGCGACATCTGCCTTGGCAACGACAGAATCGGTGTTACTACATAATCATTAAGTAGGCCTCAAGAAGACGCAAGGCGACTTCGAAAAGATTTTCCACGCCTCAGCAGCAAGGTAGTGAAATGGACTCAACACAGCATTTTCCGACCCAACAGGTCGACCGCTGTAATAACAGAAATTTACTCAAAAAATAAAAAGGCAATATCGAAATAACATATTACTGAGGTGACGATCAAAAAGCAGGACAAGAAACACTCACCCAAAGCGGTAAAACTCAGAAGATCACTCCGTTAAAACAAGATAATAGCCGAAGCTAACGAAAAATTTATGTCACGCCATAACGGATAGGACTCAAGAAGAAAGCTCTAGGTTGTATTCGGAAAATACCAGTAACTATTACAGATATCAAGTCGCTGACACAAAACCAGTAATACTATAATTTTTCAATACGCGGTATTTTACATTAATACTACGAATACTTTTTTCAAAATTACATTCACAGAGAATAAATTAAATATGTAATTTACCAACTAAATACAGTATATTTCAATACAAAATTTACAATTCCTATTCTTTAACTAAAATTATTTCAACTGGGTAACACAACTGCTTAATCTTATCAGAGTAACTCGTCGCCGATAAATTTCAAAATAACAAAGTAACCAAATTTTGGAACATTCCTAGTTAAATAAAAAAAATTACAAAAACAGCAACTAAAACAATATGTAACCATGCTTTTACATAAAAATAAGCAATTACGAAAGCTATGTGCTGGAAAAGAAAACAAGCGGCTTTTCCATAATAATCCATAACTATTCGCTCAAAGATAATACAAGGTTACAAATAAAACATCGTTAAAAGTAAGCGAGTGCCTACAATTGGCACACATCTTCTACCACCAATCCTTTTGAAAAAAAAAAAAGTGACCTACATTTCTTCACAGGACCAACCCCCATTCGTCTGGCGCAAAATATTACATAACTAAAACTATCTTAACCTCGAGTAAGAGTAAACAAAAATGAACATGTTAACACTTCAGTATGTTTTATCCTGTAGGATATTATGAAAGATATTCCAGTGGAAAAATTGGAACAGATTATATAGTTTAAACTAATCATCATGCAATTAGCAATAGCTATATTTATTTTCGTCACTACAGCAACACGCATAAAATCAGTTCACAGCAAATTAATATAAATTGACACTTAATTACTTAATAATGATGATAAGAAAATTTTTTGTAGAAAACCCACATAAATATCATTGTATATTACTACACAAGATGTAAACAGTAATATAAGGAATAACTTCTCAGAGATATTCTATTTCAATTGGGCTTCAAATCACTACTTCTATATTGCGGTTTCTAAGTTTCTTAATATTTTATTTGCCATATCATTTATCTCAAAACTCACAGTAGAAGATTCCCTAACAGCAAGTCTATTGTAAAGATGACATATTGCAATGGGAGAGTTGATGTTTTAATTACAGTCAGTGAATAAGGTTAATATTTGCAGGAATCATTTAGCAGTTATATTAAAATATGTCATAGCTAACCAGGAAAGCTTGTATCTTGGAAATATGATGAAAGCGAGAGCGCTCAGGCAAGAGAATTCCTGGAAGCAGGAACTGCTCCGAAACCACACAGTCCGCTCCTATAAATATAAGACAATCGTGTTATCCGTTCACCAATGCAGTCGTCGTTTCATCTCACGCCAGTGATCCGCTTATAAATGTGTCACATGGAGCGAGGTACAGTACCAGCGAGGAGGATGCCATGGCAACAAGCCCTCGCGCCGAACGTATCTGCGTGTAGATTGTTGGCAAACAGGTCACGCCATTAGAATTGCAAGTAACTTCATGAAGGGGATTNGCCATTAGAATTGCAAGTAACTTCATGAAGGGGATTGTATGCATTCCGCGAGTTTGAATACGCCTCCGGACTCAGGTTGATGTTCCGCTCTTGTGCACATGTTTTGCATATAGACAGGTAGTTTTGTATTCCCTGAAATTTTATTGCCCTTCCATTTACGCAGCTTAAAACATATCCACAATTCAAAATTGAAACGTTGAATAAATTTATTAAAATATTTTGTAGACGTGCAATTTTTGTTCTTAAGAAGTATGTTCACGTTTTAATAAGTTTCTAAATATTTATAACCACTTTTAGTAAATTTATTTTTAATAACATTTAAATGATTAAAATTTGTAAATACTTTTTATTCCTTACGTTTATCAATTATAATATTGTTTATTATTGTAACCACTTAACCTATAGTTTTATACGTGATAGAGTACGAAAGAAAAAGTTGAATTCTACTGGAGAGCCAAAATAACTGGTATAGATAGGCGTGCGTATTCAACTAACAGAGGTATGGAACCAATCAGAGTAACGCGATGCCGTCGGCAGCGCCTATATAAGACAACAATAGTCTGGCAAAGTTGCTTGAACGGTTACTGCTNAGAGTAACGCGATGCCGTCGGCAGCGCCTATATAAGACAACAATAGTCTGGCAAAGTTGCTTGAACGGTTACTGCTGCTACAATGGCAGGTATTCATGATTTAAGTGAGTTTGAACATGGTGTTATAGTCGGCGCACGAGAGATGGGACATAGCATCTCCGAGGTAGCGATAACATTTGGATGTTTGCATACGACCATTTCACGAGTGTACCGTGAATATCGGGAATCCGGTAAAACATAACCATTTCGACATCGCTGCGGCCGGAAAAATATCGTGAACGAACGGGACAAACGCTGACTGACGAGAATCATTAAACCTGACAGACGTGCAACCCTTTCTCAAATTAGCGCAGATTTCAATACTAGGGCATCAATAAGTGCCAGCGTACGAACTATTCAAAGGACCATCATTGATATGGGATTTCGGAGCCGAAGGCCCACTCGTGTACCGTTGTTGACTGCACGACACAAAGCTCTACGCCTCGCCTGGAACCGCCAACACCACCATCGGACTGTTGATGACTGGAAACTCGTTGTCTTAACTGACGAGTTTCGTTTCCAATTGTATCGGGCGGATGGACGTGTAGAGGTATGGAGACATCCTCATGAATCCATGGACCCTACATGTCAACAGGGGACTGTTCAAGCTGGTGGAGGTTCTGTCATAGTATGGAGCGTGTGCAGTTGGCCTGAAATGGGACCCTAGCTACGACTCTGAAATGTGACAGCTACGTAAGCATCCTGTCCAATCACCTGCACCAATTCATGTCCATTGTGCATTCCGACGGACGTTAACAATACCAGCCGGACAATACGACACCCCACACGCCGAGAGTGGCTACCGAGTGGGTCCAGGAACACTCTTCTGACTTTAGACACTTCCATTGGCCACCTAAACCACCATTATTGAGCATATCTGGGATACCTTGCAACGTGCTGTTCAGAAGAGATCTCCACCGCCTCGCACTCCTATGGATTTGTGGTCTTCCCTGCAGGATTCATGGTGTGAAATGCCTCATGCATACCTTCAGAGATGAGTCGAGTCCATACCACGTCGTCTTGCAGCAATTCTGCGTGATTATCATAAACACTGCAGTTACATAGACAGTGGATACCGAATATTAGGATCTTGACTTAATATTTTAGTGAAAGCATAGTAAGAAAGTCAGTCGAGCTAAAATTACTAACTTTTAAGGCTTAAACTTATTAAAAAGAACAGGAAAAATGATAATATATTTGTATCTTTAAATAATTTACAATTTTCGCTTCATCGTCTTTTGCAAAATAATAAATCATAACGCCAAATTTTCAAATGTCAAATGAAAATACAATGACAATAAATAAGGCGCAAGACAGGTTGTTAAAATATGGCAATGTAATAATTATTATTTGGTAACTTCAGTTTTAAGTTGTTGGCAACACTGTGTAGTGTTTTGTTTTTTCTAGTTGATAAATATATAACGGTCAACATTGTTGTATCAGTTTTGCTGTTAAAGTATAATTTAAACATTTCGTTTATTAAAAGGCCTTTATTCATTAAACCTCAACAGGTTATGGACCCAGACACATAGTTCTGCATANTTTTTTTTTACGTCCTTTTCCTCTGTCCAGCCAGGACTACATTATCAGAACAATTTTCTGTGCGGGCAAGCACTTTGTTCCAGAGCTCGGGCGAGACGGGGCCGTTTGTCCCGTGCGTTTGGAAGTGGCCTTGACGGAGGGAGTATTGTGCCGGCGAAGGGGGTTAAAAAGAGGGCGGGTGCGTGCTCGCGGAGCCAATTACCTCGCAGGGCGCGCGGGCCAACATGTTACGTCACAGAGGGCGCGCGCGTATGCATTGTGCTCGCCGGCTTTGAGTAATGACCCGCCAGCCCCTGTGACAACGTAATGGGTTAACGGTGAAAAATGCAGGGCCCTCTCACACCAACTTAATGGGTTAACGCTGAAAAATGCAGCGCCCTCTCACACTGCCAACCACCCTCCTTTTCGCATCCCCGCGTCCAAGCGAGCTTGAGCACACGTGTATCAACCAACTACCCCTTCCGCNCCAACCACCCTCCTTTTCGCATCCCCGCGTCCAAGCGAGCTTGAGCACACGTGTATCAACCAACTACCCCTTCCGCGACGGAGCTAGGCCTTCCTATGCGGTCGCGAGTTAAAAAACGTAGGAAGGTATTTCTATTTATTCTGTCGTTGCCAATTGCCTAGAGCCGTATCCTGGTTCGTAAAGATCGGATATACTAATAAAAATAAATTATTTTATGTACTTGAATATTAACAATGGTTAATAATATACACAGCTATTATTTACCATACGCAACCGCATACCACTACTATTATCCGTCATTACGCAATTTGTAATTATTAATGCTTTTCTTCATTTGTAATATCCAAATGGTTTTATGTTTTTATGCATGTTCAAAGTTTATTGACGCTTAAAAATATATTTGTTAAAGTTATGTGAAAAATTTTGTGAGATAAAGAATCGAAACTTCACGAATTAAGCGCACGGAGCACAACTGTGGTGACAAAGAGAAATTATGGGAGGGATCCTGAATAGTTACGACCGAGGTAAACTTCTGTTTTCAGCTGCAATCAATTCCCCTTATAATTCCGTCCTTTTGGTTCTCGCTGCCTCCTCCTTCTCTCTTCGGTTTCCTCTCCAAACTCGCGCTATTCAATTATCTGTTTCAATATCACTGATGAAGAAAGAACGCGAGCTGTATAATTCCTCAATTATTTTCCTATTACGCCCTCCGCCCTCTTGACATTTTCATTACTTTCTTGTCTAAACGACCTGCTTTTAATCACCAGCCACGCGCTCCTGCCACGCTCGATCCACTTTTGTTTCCCCCCTCCTCTTCGTCTTATTCGCCTACCAACCCATGCAATCTCATCCCACTTACGTACAATCTGGGAAATAGCTTCTTCGTCCTTTCGCTTTTCTCCCCCTTCTCGACCTCCTGCAACACCGTACAATCAAAGTTATGTGTGCGAAACTCGACATCCCAGTGGTTCTCTTTTAACACTGACAATGCCAGATATATCTTCCAGCCAAGCGAAAAAAAGAGGAAAAATTCCTCAAACTTCAACCCTAGTGTCGCATGCGAACGTCTCAGTGATATTATTGTTCCCTAACTCACACATGCCTAATACACATCGATGGTACTCGTTACGTAAAACTTGAATCAGGACTTCGTATATGTCAAGCGGAATTATGTTAAAAGTGTAAATACAGTTTGATGTGCCAATCGTTATTAAATTTAACGATCCACAAAGAATTTATTTTACATAATTTAGAGTTAATGATGATAGAGCAGGATTTAACGTCAGCATCGGAACAGCAATTCATATGAAGTATCATGTAATAACTTCAAGCAAATCTGTCTGAATGCTGTACCATCTGTTCCACGCCGCACATCTCGTAAATGACTCTGGCGCAGAAACTCCAAGCCGCAGTGGGTTACCGGTCTTCGGTGCTCCGCCCAGCCTAAGAATTCTCAGGGGAAGCGCGGGAGGGTAAGCTCCAACGATCAGGTTGTGTAGGTGTGACCCCGATGTAAAACGGAGAAACAAAGAGGCCGAGCCGAAATTCTTAATCCAGCACTCTTACACATACATAATTAAAATTATTATGTACACCAATGAAGCAAAATATGATTTTCAGTAAAAAAAAGCAAAGTGGTTGATAAAGAAAGTAGAACTTTCGTGTGACCAAAATGAGTTTTAATGAAAGTTTATTAACATATAACAATAATAAAGTGTTTCAAGCGTGTAAAAACAGTAAAACAAGGTTTGATATGTAACATCTTAGGTACTTCAAAAACAAAAAAAATGTTGTTATAAAATAAAATAAAAATTTCAGAAAAATTATTGTTAATTGTTGGGATCCCGCAAAAAAAAAAAAAAAAAGATTAAAATTTAGAATTACAAAATATGCCGAGACTTTGAAGAAATTTTGAGGTTTATTTAAAAACGGCGACTTGATTGATGTATACTTCAAAGATTCATGCACATGCCAAAAATGGTGCAACAAAGGCTGGACTTTCTTGAGACGTTGCCCATCTTCGCGACATCTGCCTTGGCAACGACAGAATCGGTGTTACTACATAATCATTAAGTAGGCCTCAAGAAGACGCAAGGCGACTTCGAAAAGATTTTCCACGCCTCAGCAGCAAGGTAGTGAAATGGACTCAACACAGCATTTTCCGACCCAACAGGTCGACCGCTGTAATAACAGAAATTTACTCAAAAAATAAAAAGGCAATATCGAAATAACATATTACTGAGGTGACGATCAAAAAGCAGGACAAGAAACACTCACCCAAAGCGGTAAAACTCAGAAGATCACTCCGTTAAAACAAGATAATAGCCGAAGCTAACGAAAAATTTATGTCACGCCATAACGGATAGGACTCAAGAAGAAAGCTCTAGGTTGTATTCGGAAAATACCAGTAACTATTACAGATATCAAGTCGCTGACACAAAACCAGTAATACTATAATTTTTCAATACGCGGTATTTTACATTAATACTACGAATACTTTTTTCAAAATTACATTCACAGAGAATAAATTAAATATGTAATTTACCAACTAAATACAGTATATTTCAATACAAAATTTACAATTCCTATTCTTTAACTAAAATTATTTCAACTGGGTAACACAACNTAAATACAGTATATTTCAATACAAAATTTACAATTCCTATTCTTTAACTAAAATTATTTCAACTGGGTAACACAACTGCTTAATCTTATCAGAGTAACTCGTCGCCGATAAATTTCAAAATAACAAAGTAACCAAATTTTGGAACATTCCTAGTTAAATAAAAAAAATTACAAAAACAGCAACTAAAACAATATGTAACCATGCTTTTACATAAAAATAAGCAATTACGAAAGCTATGTGCTGGAAAAGAAAACAAGCGGCTTTTCCATAATAATCCATAACTATTCGCTCAAAGATAATACAAGGTTAAAAATAAAACATCTTTAAAAGTAAGCGAGTGCCTACAATTGGCACACATCTTCTACCACCAATCCTTTTGAAGAAAAAAAAAGTGACCTACATTTCTTCACAGGACCAACCCCCATTCGTCTGGCGCAAAATATTACATAACTAAAACTATCTTAACCTCGAGTAAGAGTAAACAAAAATGAACATGTTAACACTTCAGTATGTTTTATCCTGTAGGATATTATGAAAGATATTCCAGTGGAAAAATTGGAACAGATTATATAGTTTAAACTAATCATCATGCAATTAGCAATAGCTATATTTATTTTCGTCACTACAGCAACACGCATAAAATCAGTTCACAGCAAATTAATATAAATTGACACTTAATTACTTAATAATGATGATAAGAAAATTTTTTGTAGAAAACCCACATAAATATCATTGTATATTACTACACAAGATGTAAACAGTAATATAAGGAATAACTTCTCAGAGATATTCTATTTCAATTGGGCTTCAAATCACTACTTCTATATTGCGGTTTCTAAGTTTCTTAATATTTTATTTGCCATATCATTTATCTCAAAACTCACAGTAGAAGATTCCCTAACAGCAAGTCTATTGTAAATATGACATATTGCAATGGGAGAGTTGATGTTTTAATTACAGTCAGTGAATAAGGTTAATATTTGCAGGAATCATTTAGCAGTTATATTAAAATATGTCATAGCTAACCAGGAAAGCTTGTATCTTGGAAATATGATGAAAGCGAGAGCGCTCAGGCAAGAGAATTCCTGGAAGCAGGAACTGCTCCGAAACCACACAGTCCGCTCCTATAAATATAAGACAATCGTGTTATCCGTTCACCAATGCAGTCGTCGTTTCATCTCACGCCAGTGATCCGCTTATAAATGTGTCACATGGAGCGAGGTACAGTACCAGTGAGGAGGATGCCATGGCAACAAGCCCTCGCGCCGAACGTATCTGCGTGTAGATTGTTGGCAAACAGGTCACGCCATTAGAATTGCAAGTAACTTCATGAAGGGGATTGTATGCATTCCGCGAGTTTGAATACGCCTCCGGACTCAGTTTGATGTTCCGCTCTTGTGCACATGTTTTGCATATAGACAGGTAGTTTTGTATTCCCTGAAATTTTATTGGCCTTCCATTTACGCAGCTTAAAACATATCCACAATTCAAAATTTAAATGTTGAAAAATTTTATTAACATATTTTGTAGACGTGCAATTTTTGTTCATAAGAAGTATGTTCACGTTTTAATAAGTTTCTAAATATTTATAACCACTTTTTGTAAATTTATTATTAATAAAATTTAAATGATCAAAAATTGTAAATACTGTTTATTCCTTACGTTTATCAATTATAATATTGTTTATTATTGTATCCACTTAACCTATAGTTTTATACGTGATAGAGTACGAAAGAAAAAGTTGAATTATACTGGAGAGCCAAAATAACTGGTATAGATAGGCGTGCGTATGCAACTAACAGAGGTATAGAACCAATAAGAGTAACGCGATGCCGTCGGCAGCGCCTATATAAGACAACAATAGTCTGGCAAAGTTGCTTGAACGGTTACTGCTGCTACAATGGCAGGTATTCATGATTTAAGTGAGTTTGAACATGGTGTTATAGTCGGCGCACGAGAGATGGGACATAGCATCTCCGAGGTAGCGATAACATTTGGATGTTTGCATACGACCATTTCACGAGTGTACCGTGAATATCGGGAATCCGGTAAAACATAACCATTTCGACATCGCTGTGGCCGGAAAAAGATCGTGAACGAACGGGACAAATGACGACTGACGAGAATCATTAAATGTTAGAGACGTGCAACCCTTTCTCAAATTGGCACATATATCAATGCTGGGGCATCAACAACTGCCAGCGTGCGAATTATTCAACGGACCATCATTGATATGGGATTTCGGAGCCGAAGGCCCACCTGTGTACCGTTGTTGACTGCACGACACAAAGCTCTACGCCTCGCCTGGAACCGCCAACACCGCCGTTGGACTGTTGATGACTGGAAACTCGTTGTCTTAACTGACGAGTTTCGTTTCCAATTGTATCGGGCGGATGGACGTGTACGGGTATGGAGACATCCTCATGAATCCATGGACCCTACATGTCAACAGGGGACTGTTCAAGCTGGTGGAGGCTCTGTCATAGTATGGAGCGTGTGCAGTTGGC
>NQII01008110.1:23140-79961 GCA_002778355.1 Clitarchus hookeri
AAATAAGATATAATTGTATCAGATAAGATATAAGATAGAACTGTATTACATTGAGAGGGGGTGTTAAAATATGGCAATGTAATAATTATTATTTGGTAACTTCAGTTTTAAGTTGTTGGCAACACTGTGTAGTGTTTTGTTTTTTCTAGTTGATAAATATATAACGGTCAACATTGTTGTATCAGTTTTGCTGTTAAAGTATAATAAAACATTTCGTTTATTAAAAGGCCTTTATTCATTAAACCTCAACACAGGTCCTTCTAATAAATGACTAGGTTATAACATAAATAAAATGTAGTAAAATATTTTCCGTCATTAGATGTTATATGATCTAAACTTGAAGGCCAGTCGAAGCATTCCTGCCTTCCAATTGTGAATCCATGTAAGGGTGACACCAGATTACGTTTCTATAGATACACCCTATTATCTTACCCTTATTTGCTCCACAAGCCTCAACTCTTGTTGAAATGTGAAATTTCCACGGTTATCAAGTGGGTTAACTGTGTCCACTCAACAGTAAATATTGCTGAAATTTTTACTATTTTTACCCGGTTACGATTACATGTTTCCAGAAAATGAAACTTAGTTTAATGTGTTTACTTCGAGCTCTTAATGCTTTGCGTGTTCATGATCAAAAAAATTTCTTCATATTTAAAATTTCATTTCACGACCCTTAACGAAGCAGAGTTTACCATAATATTAGTTAAACGAATTACATGCGGCATGAAATGAACAATTTTGCACACCAGTCCTCTACCTGGAGAAAATAAATTATCATACGAACCACGTTTGTAGCTACAGTGTTTAATATAAAACATTTTCCAAGTAAAGAAGTATTTCCTGAGAGAATTTTGTTTGTAGAAACCATTGCTTAAGTCCGTTCGGACACAACACCAACCAATTACCTAGATCTCAAAATAGATGTTTCAATTGTCGACAGAGAAAATATTTTCCTAGTTTAGCATGACGCATAGAGCATTTCACTGATTTTGTGTATTACCAACTATACCTTTAAAATATTTCCTTGACTATATATAAGAAAGGAAAAAAAAAAGTCCGGCGTCATACTCTATGTCTTGCATTGACAAATAAATTGGACGAAATTTACCATATATTGCAAAATAATAGTAAAATTCAGGTACAATTCAATACTTGCAGATAATTTCTTCAGTTACTGCGATATGTCCTATCCTTGTAATAATAAAACAGAAAAGAAGAAACGAGGCATTATTGTGTAATACAACAGTTTAATGTTCGGAATCGTAGGTTGTTTAAGACAATTCACGAATGAAACACAGACGCCATTATTCATTGTATGTAATTCAAATGGTTCTCAATCCTCTACGTCTGTGTGAATACCTGTCTGTAAATTTTTTCTTTCGAAAATATTCACAGTTGGAGAAATTGGTGTATTTTTTACATCTGATATAATACCTACAAACAGTTTGAATGCTTTATATTTTCAAGTATATCGCCCCGGAATTCCTGCACAACCTCAAGCATTTGCTACTGTGAATAATACTATGGAGAGTTTATTTGGCCGCAGGTTCGACGCCACGCTGTTGCGCGCGGGAATTTTCCGGCGGGGATGTCACGTGAGGAGATTGACGGACACCGCCATGCTGTGCAGATCTTATGAGAGTCCTCCCGTGCCTTTCTCCGTCTTCGCTTCTCCACTGCTCCATCCCTACGGCAGTTAACCTTGTCCATTCTTTTGACTGGCCGGAAAGAAATTTGTTCCTCGGGAGAGCAGGCGATTGTTTAGTGCAAGCCTCTTATCGATATTAGGCGACATTGGCTTAGGCGAGAACGCCGCAGTGAAAAACATTAACTCTGAATTCCTTAAAAACATATGTAATAAAATGTTATAATAATCTGGTTTTGAGGTGCATCTAAGATTTATCTCAAAGCCTGACAAAACCTACGAATTCCACGAAAATTTACAACGGAAGTAATTTCAATTATAATTAAGACAAATTTATTTTCTTTCGCTTTTTTTTCACAAGAGAATTACTTTTTATTTTTAAACGTCCTCAAAAACATTTAATAATAGTGATTTTAGCTCGGGACTTTGCAAAAAAATATTATGATTCTATTTGTGGAAAATGTCATTTCAAGGGATGTCCATAAGGTATGCAGTGTTTACAACAGAAGTTATGATATTTTTTTTCCTTTCCAACATCTATAAGAATATAAGTCCTGTGGATTTGTTGTATCCACGGTCTACATGAAGGAGATGTTCAAGTGATATAGACCATTCTTCAAAAATTTGTTACATGTTTAATTTCAACAATCATGTCTGTATAGCCTGTTCAAGAATCTTCACCCTTTTTTAGTGTCTTCTTTGAAATTCACACTATTTATGACGCTTTGTTAATGCATAAATATGTTACGTATGAAACGCTTTTTAGAGTTTTCTTAACAAAAAGAGGTGTATCGTTGGTTAAATTGACGATTAACTGATATTTTACCGACAAATTACAATATCTCATTTATGATAAATATTATCACGAACTAGGGAGAATTTAGGTTTGTTGGTAATGCCTATTAAGAAATTGTTCTAATGCACTATATTTTTAAACTCTGTGAATACAAAAATTATCCGTTGTCCCTTCCGTGTAATTTTTAAGTTATTGTTGCACTTTGTCAAGCTTCAAAAAAGTTAGAAGTAACTTTAAATGGCCTGTAGTATTTATTAGTGCAGGAAATGAAAACGATTACTTGTATGATTAACCGTGTTAATATATCGCAGTACATGTCAACCCTACTACAATAACTACATAGGAGATAATGCAATGCTATATATTTTCCAACTTCCATCAATTTTTTAGATGAAAAAAATTGAAATTATGTATTTAATCCAAATACAGATTCGTTAAAGTGTATTGTTTATATGCTTGTTAAAATCAGTCTTCATTAAAATTTCAGAGTTGAAAAAACAAAGCTCTGAATATAATTTATTTTCTCGTAGAAGTCAAACACCAATTTCTTATTTACAAAGACTTTTCTATAGGTGCGGTTGTTGCAAAAGAAAATTTAAAGTGGAGCTGAAGTTTCAGTGTTACATTTTCCAAATAGCCACCTAAAGTAAAATCTGACTAGGAGAAATGTTTTTTTCTCGCCTTTCATGAACGTTATGTGGGGCTTCAGAAAGTATGGATTTCTCTCATTGGCACTTCATGCAAATATATTAATCTTTTTAGGGTTTTTCAGTGTTAAGACCTTTATGGTAAGAAATCATTTGACCTCGAAAATTGTGTCTATGTTGTAACGTTTCTTCATTGTACACTCGCTTATCAAACATTTATTCCTGTTTTTCACCCACCAAACTAAAATGTGTTTTTTTTTTTCGGGGACAAATATTTTAATTAACATTTGAGGTATGCTAGCCCCACTGTTGAAGACAAATTAACTTGAGGTATGCTTGCCTCACAGTTGTGGACAAATTAACTTGACGTGGGCTTGTCTAGGCCCCACAGTTGTGCGCCAAATTAACTTGAGGTATGCTGGCCTCACAGTTGTGGCGCCAAATTAACTTGACGCATGTACCGCCACTGTAAAAGACAGGGCGGCTTATACGGTCAAAGTTAATGCCCCTCCAGGCCCTGACTATTAGGTGCGTGGAGGGTAGGTTGCCGGTTTAGTAATAATGTTGGCTAAGACTGTGGTATTTGGAAGTACGAATATATATTGTCTCATATGTCTTTTCACAAATACACAATATCGGAACTTCTGAGGTGCGGTACTGTCATAGTGTGTCTACTCGAATGTACTGGGTGAATTACTTCGTGAGGGCGGGGGCTTCTGTGGCGGCGATTTGCATACTTAACTCAGCGGTGATTGCGAGTAGGCCGTCATCTGGGTTGGCGTTCCGTTGGTGCTGATTCTCCCTGGACTGCAGTTCGGACTCGTGGAGACGTCTTCTCGCGATCTCTTCCCTTGGCTCGGCGATCGTCAACGTACTGGCCCGGACGATAGTAATCTACTGATCCCCCTTAAGGATGCGGCTGACGGATGTGGCCGGGTTCCGAGATCCCGGCCTTAGTAACTATTCTCTGACTTACTCTCTCGGCGCGGTAGAAATCGACTGAACCTGTGACGACCGATAATACTCACGACTGATTACTGACTGACCCCCTCCCATTCTTGGAAAGGGGTTTTTATACACGCCCGCCTGTAAGCCTACATTCTCGGCACGTGGCGCCCTGGGTGGGAAGGGGGTGAGGGGAGGGGTGAAGTGGTGAGCTTTGAACAAAGGATTCTACCACACGTGTCCTCGTTCTGAAGGAACTTGGGGGGGGGGGGGGGGATAATACCTCGGCACAAATTACTGCGAGTCAGTATTCTTCTGCGATGCGTACTTCTGCGTTCCGGCGAACTACGCCTGATAATTTTGGGTGATAACTCGAAAGCCCTGCACTCTCGACAGATCTGCTGGCGGGTTGGAGGCGTAGGTAGATGAAGGGGGTGGGGGGGGGGAGGCCTCCGCTTCAGCTTCACGTGTCTGGAGATTTTCCATGCCACGTGCCTATTCGAAGGCGACAGCAAAGTGCGCTAAAGGTTGAAGGGGGTGGGGTAAGGGGGTGAGGGAAGTGAGCCAAAGGCGTGCTGTAATCCTCAAAACTGTCACGCGACAAATTCCCCCTTTTCTCTTCGACTTTGGCTCATCCTGTATATAAAAATCGCGGGTTTCTGCGGAGTTTCGGTTCTAGGGACTAAGCTATTCTGTGACTGCTCTACGTATTTTTCTCCGTGGCGGCTAGCGCCCGGCTCTCGCTTATCAGGCGGCCTGCTGTCTCGCCTTGCGGCGCGAGCTCTGTGTTGACAGGCGGTTCTGCCTGCAAGAATGGCCTAACTCTCCGGGTCTTTGCAGGTTCCCTATCTAATGCGTTTATTCTCCCTAAAACTGCGGTTCCACTCCTACCGTCGACTGTTTGCTACAGCACAGGGTACTTACTCCTGGTTAACTATTTGACTCGTTACAGCCCTACAGTACCACACCTCGGGTTCTCAGTACATGGTTACTTACACTTTACCTGGTACAAATGACATGGTTATATTACAAAATGACCCTCAAATTTGTTTTAATTAATTGTTCTTCTGGCTTCGGTTTCCGTTTTGATCGGAACACCTTCTTGATGGTGCAAACAAACATTTGGCTGAAAGCCGGTAATTATTGCCCAACTGGCAACAGTTTTATGTTTTGGTGACAAGAATTAATTAATTTTACGTTAAGTACGACATGCATGTCGTCACAAAAAAAAACACTCCTACTTTCTATGCTGGTTACTGTTCAATGGTTCATACTAATGTCTGGCACTCGGCCAGTTTTTATAAATGTCTGACGATCCTACACCAAGTACACTGACACTGTTACGTTTTTAACTTTACAGAAGACACATGTCTTGAAAAGAAAAAATTAATTAGACTTTATACTGTCTCTCGGCTGTGGCCGCGGCGTTAGCCGTTAGGCCCAAAGGTACACATAAACTGTCTCTCGGAAAAAAATAAAAAATAAAAATTTAGACCATAGTGAATCAAAGTACACTCAGGCGCACTTGAGTGTTGTGTCTAAATCTTTTGACTGAAGGTCGGAATAAACTGTTCATTGTAGACAGTCCTTGTCGCACTTAAATTGTTTGGCAGGTTGTTTAACCTGGCCTAGTTTTTCTCCGCGGGTGGTATGGGTACACTTACCCCAAGAGTCTGTGTCTTGTTGCGGAGTGATGTCTTCTTGCCCCAGCCCTGGATGCATCTCGGCCTCCGGGGTGGATGATGAGGGAGGGAGGGAGGGCCGCCTGGCCTTCCCTCTCGTTCTGTTGACTTCACTCGGCTCGTGACTGCGGATTCCCGGCTGCGATTCTTGGTTGATGTACTTTGCTTCTCGCTTGCTGTTTATTCTGCGTCCACATCTCTTCTCGCGCGTCTTCTTTCAGGTCTGGTTATCGCGTCGCACGTCTCCTGCTGCGCGCTTCACACCTCGTGATCGCGCCCGGGCGCGTGGCACTCTATTTCTTATCGCGTGGCGGCACTGTGGCTTCGGCATATTATCGCCGGCTCTCCACACTTCGTGTCGACTGGCGCGGTGGCACCGTTATCTGTCCGCCCGGCGTGAACTGTCTTCCTTCCGATCACACTTGGGCTGTGTTCCTTATTTACTTTTAGCGCGCGGTGCTGGGCATACTACTGGAGATAACACATATGGCTGTGTTTCCCTTCGCGGCGTTTATTGTGCCCGATATCTTTCCCTGACCTGGGTCACTGCCCCCGTGACCTAGTGACCCACTGCCGGTCAGTGGCCTCGCTATTCACGTGTCTGGGCATTTGTGGTTTACTTTACTCGTCGATACGGCGCGGAATTTCCTCCTTACTTGCCGCGCGTTTTTCTACTTACAGTCACCCTCCTTCAGGGTACTCTAGACTAAACTTTACTATTGGTAGGCGCGGAAGTGTATCCTGTCCGCCTACCCCACGTCATTTCTCACTGAGCCAGTGGAAATGACCTCCCTTACCGCTCCTCGCTCGCTTCGCTTCTGTCTATTCGCTAGACCCGCTCCTCGCTCGTACTCGTATCCGCTCCACGTCTCGCTTGCGCTCTTGAACTCGCTCCTGCGCGTCTCGGTTCTCGACTGGGCGCCAAAGGGGTGTGTTTAAGACTGCCCTTAAGTCTTTGGTTCATCCTTACTCGCTCGGTATACTTCGGTATGTTCAGCCTGACTAACTCTGTTATTCTGGTACGGGTTGAGACCTCTTTACTCGGGTATTCTGAAATAGTCTGGTTCTTCGATACTGTCTATACAGACGCATCTACGCCCCACGGTTGGGAAGCCAAATTAACTTGAGGTATGCTGGCCTCACTGTTGAAGACAAATTAACTTGACGTGGGCTTGTCTAGGCCCCACAGTTGTGCGCCAAATTAACTTGACGCATGTACCGCCACTGTAAAAGACAGGGCGGCTTATACGGTCAAAGTTAATGCCCCTCCAGGCCCTGACTATTAGGTGCGTGGAGGGTAGGTTGCCGGTTTAGTAATAATGTTGGCTAAGACTGTGGTATTTGGAAGTACGAATATATATTGTCTCATATGTCTTTTCACAAATACACAATATCGGAACTTCTGAGGTGCGGTACTGTCATAGTGTGTCTACTCGAATGTACTGGGTGAATTACTTCGTGAGGGCGGGGGCTTCTGTGGCGGCGATTTGCATACTTAACTCAGCGGTGATTGCGAGTAGGCCGTCATCTGGGTTGGCGTTCCGTTGGTGCTGATTCTCCCTGGACTGCAGTTCGGACTCGTGGAGACGTCTTCTCGCGATCTCTTCCCTTGGCTCGGCGATCGTCAACGTACTGGCCCGGACGATAGTAATCTACTGATCCCCCTTAAGGATGCGGCTGACGGATGTGGCCGGGTTCCGAGATCCCGGCCTTAGTAACTATTCTCTGACTTACTCTCTCGGCGCGGTAGAAATCGACTGAACCTGTGACGACCGATAATACTCACGACTGATTACTGACTGACCCCCTCCCATTCTTGGAAAGGGGTTTTTATACACGCCCGCCTGTAAGCCTACATTCTCGGCACGTGGCGCCCTGGGTGGGAAGGGGGTGAGGGGAGGGGTGAAGTGGTGAGCTTTGAACAAAGGATTCTACCACACGTGTCCTCGTTCTGAAGGAACTTGGGGGGGGGGGGGGGGGATAATACCTCGGCACAAATTACTGCGAGTCAGTATTCTTCTGCGATGCGTACTTCTGCGTTCCGGCGAACTACGCCTGATAATTTTGGGTGATAACTCGAAAGCCCTGCACTCTCGACAGATCTGCTGGCGGGTTGGAGGCGTAGGTAGATGAAGGGGGTGTGGGGGGGGGGAGGCCTCCGCTTCAGCTTCACGTGTCTGGAGATTTTCCATGCCACGTGCCTATTCGAAGGCGACAGCAAAGTGCGCTAAAGGTTGAAGGGGGTGGGGTAAGGGGGTGAGGGAAGTGAGCCAAAGGCGTGCTGTAATCCTCCAAACTGTCACGCGACACATTATATTTTTACTTTTTTCACAATTTCCTTTAAAACGAGCGTATGTGTAGAGTAAGTGTTTGCTAAACAATGTTTCAAAAATTATTCACAAACAGCTTTTCTTTAGAGATACTGCACGGTAAACAAAATATTTCCCCTTTCTCCCTGGGCTTACACATAAGCTCATAGTGAATTAGTGGTAACACAACACTTTTTTTAATAATCACTGAAATATTCCCCCTCCCCCCCATCATTGTCGGAAGTATATCAACGGTAATGCCGGAAGCAAGTTTTCCCTCGGAATTGTGTTTTAAATAATGCGTGTAGAAGAGCGCGTGATTTCTGTGAACAATGCATTTAATTTAAATCCCTGATTTAACAACTATTGCGGTAAATTCTAAATACAAAATATTAATACATACGGGCTGGTACATTGTTCACCGAGATAACCTGCGTGGTCTTTATCTCGTCACCTCCAGGTTTCAAAATGAATGAAAGCATTAGCTTTGACATTTCAACTAAATAAATGTTATTTTTTTTAGCTAATAATACACGGTCAAACACACATGCCGTTTTGTTTATAAATATTTTCTTTGTTAATGGAAATTTGAAAAATAACATAGGTTATTTGTCAGGTAACGAAATCTGAATCAGTGTTAAAAAAGGTTACATTTTTTTGGTTAATTATATCATTCTCGAAATAAACGTTTTGTAATAGGTTGGTTGGGGATGCATAAGCAATTCGTTCGTTGGCTGAAGCAGATGTGTCTTTCATTTCTTTAAACGAGATACTTCATTATGATCTTGATCGCCATTTCTTTACCGTTCCTTGGCCGTTGACCCAAAAGGCTTTGTCTTTTACCAGGAATAAGAGACTTTTCATGCCGTCCTTGGCTGTATTTTATATGTTCCTCTTCTGTTCTACGTTACTTATTTGGCTCCTAGTTCTCATTTGGTGACATTCCTTTTCCTTTGCTGTTCGTAGTAGCCCCGATTCCCTTCTTTGTTATGTATTTTTTATTTCACGAACAGCACAGGCAACTCGGCAGGCGGACAAGCCTCTCTTGCTGACTGTGGCACAGGAAAGAAGAAATTGTTTATTTTCAAGATTCCGTTCCCTTCGACGCTTGCGCTTAACAGATTACACTTACATGTTCCGTGGTACAGATAAAAACAGTCACTAAGCTGAACGAACACCGATAATTTTCACCGCGAATACGCATAAACTTCTCTTTGGTTTTAACTGAGCATTTTGAAATCGATATTTAAACAAAATGTATCAACCCTTAACTATGCATACTTCGATGGACACGCTGATTCGATCAACTAAATATTCATTCTATGAGGACGAAATATTTTACAATGGAAACCTCAATTTCAACGCTCAGTGAATAACGTTAACATAGGGATAACTAATTGAAATTAAATTTTGATCATTGCCCTATCGTGTAAATATGTCTCTCAAACAAATCTTCGAAAACATTTTAATATAATGTTTCGGCGTTTTAATTTTTGTGAAGGCCTCGAAAACGTCAGTACCGGCGACATTTTTCTTGAAATTTTTAGCTTTTTTAACAGATGCGATACTTTTCTGTTTAAAATTTTATTTTGGAACAGAAGTAAAATGCCAGTTTACAAATCATTTCCTCACTAACTTAAACATTGTATTAAGGTCCTAGAAATATATGCGAACAAAAGTTACCGATATATCTGGTGACTGTACATGGTCGCCATTGCTGAAAGCCAACATATATCTGAATACGGGAAAGAGGAAAACTGCCAGCAACGATTTCAAGCGTGATTTCTTCTTTCTTCAAGCTTTATTACAACTCCGTTTGGCAAGCTATTGGAGAACGAAAGTAAAAAATTAAAATCCAATGCTAGCGAGAAAATAACAAATACACATGTGCCTTACCCGGGAATCGAACCCAGAACGCCTCGTACTGTAAGCTGACGTGTAACCAACTGCATTACTGAGGTAAGATTCGGGGCATCAACTTCGGTTGTAATCAGTTTAAAGTTTATGTAGACTGTGTTTGAAAGCCTCAAATATTTACCGGGAAATAATTTTGAATAAGAGTGCCCGAGTTATTTAAATCATGTAAGTATATATGAACTACAGAAGCGCTAGTTGTGTGCAGAATATGATGGAAATAAGGTGACTGGTTCCTGAGGTATGGCATAAAAGTTGTATTTTCTCATTTGCTGCTATCATACAACAAGAAGTTACTGATAACTAATGAGCCTACTGTCCTACATGTTGCAAATAAAATTTAGTAAAATTCTTAAAAGCTTAGATAGCAGGAAGACTTTGAAGTTTGATTGACAGCAATACCATTGGAGATGAAACCAGAAACATGTCAAACAGTACCAAGACAACTTAAATACAAGAGTGACTTACCCGGCATTCGAATTCAGAAAAACTCGTAAAATTATGCTAGCAAACTTTAGAATTAATCAGTCTAATGTTTTGCATGTTAGGGTTCACTAACCTGTAATATTTACACGGCAATCATTGTGAAAATAAGTGTATGAGACATCTAGAAACAAATAAGTTTATATGGCCTACGATAACTCTATTTGTATGAAAAAATTTGTGGAAAATGTTTTATTGGTCTCCGAGATATAGCATAAAAACATTATTTCCATTTACGGGGCCACAATACAAAATTGTCTAAAAAGAGGCTCTGTACAAAATGTTTCTAATATACACTTTTGGCATAAAAAGTTTTTTTGGAGTTATTAAATTGCTAAACAAATAGTGCCTATGCCAAATATATCAAAACTTTTATTTGGCCGCCATTTTTCAAACCATTTTCTGACAACCTTTAAACCATGTTACATTACGTGGCCTTCTCTAGGTGTCCAAAATGTGGTGGAAATTACTTGAATTGTTCCGGAAATAAGGAAAAGAGTTCATTTTACTCTCCTGACCAAAAGAAAATCCGCAAAAGAGGATCTCTGTATGCATAAAACATGCTTCTTTTTAAAACTGTTTGTATATAATATTTAGGTTGAGTTTTGTTGAAACGTTTCATAGATATAACAAATTTATGTTAATTGTTGATAAAAGCCCCATTAGAAAATGCTTGCCACACATGATATATGTTAATTATCATACACTACTGGAGCAATATATGCTTGAAATATTGGTATGATTCCGTTGATTGCTCCTCCAGAAGTGGCATAATCTCTCATTGTTCATGTCACAATCTTCATAAATTAAGGACGAGACTGATTTTGAGCAGCTGGTGGGATCACTCTACCCCAGATGCACCCTACGGTGCAATACTTAATGTATTTGCACATTCTACGATTGTCATAGATACTATATATAAAGTTAAATTTAAATCTCTTATACTTTTGTAGTTATAGCACACTCAGGTAAATGGTTTGTTTAAGCGCTATTCTAAAAATAAATGCCTTACACACATAAAATACATATATTGATATGGTGTATCACATTACAACTACATCGCCAAATTTGGAGAAAATCGGTTAATTGTTTCCCGAGAGACGACATGAAAATGGCATTATTTTATGTAGGTTATCTTACAAAATGGCTTAGAAATGAGGCTTTGAATATACAGTTTTAAGGGATATAATTGTTACTATCTGCTTACAAAGTAAACTTCAAATTTTGTTTGTATTTTCGTAGATCAAAAATCTATGCTAAAATGTTTATAAGGCCACCATTTTTGAAAATATGTGTGTCTGACCCTCTCGAAGTTTATCAGATTACACAGCCTGCCATAGTGTTACTTTATGCAAAATTTGGTAGAATTCGGTTGTTTTTCGGAGCTATTGTGTAATATATATTTATCATGAGATAATGTTTTGTAAAATGGCAGACAAACGAGATTTTGTGTGAACAAATTCTATGGTTTTAATATATACAGCAAACATAAAAATATAATTGTAATGAAATGCATGTTTTCGAAGATATACCACATAAAACAAAATGGTTGTATGGCAGCAATTTTGAAAATACGTATCTGATAAAACTAAACCATATAAGATAATTTTACTTACTGTACTACATTTTTTTGCCATATGTGCTGGGAATCAGTAAATTGTTTCACGAGAACTGTCATACAAAATTTATTTATTCGTGTGCACTATCATACCAAATGGAGGAAAAAAAGTCTATGTGTAGACAAAGTTTTATAGGAATTTAGTACTTGGTTTCGAAGATATATCATACAATACTAAAATACCTAGATTGCCACCATTCTGAAAATAAGGGTCTGACATACCTGAAACATATGTGTACACATTAACTACTGCTGTACTACTTGTTTGCCAAATTTGGTAGCAATCTGTCCATTATTTAGCAAGATATTACACAACTTTATTAATTCATTTAACGCCTTTTTTCAAAACGGCATAAAAACATGGTTGTTGTTTTGCTTATAAAGAGCTTGTTATATAAACTGTTAGCGTAAAAAATTTGGTTATTACTAAATACGTGCCACATTTGGCGAAAATGGTTTGAATATGTATCAAGACGTAACGTAAAATAGACATTTTTAATTTGGAGCTATCTTCCAAAATAGTAGACCAACAATAATATTCGCCTCTGAATGCAATGCGTGCAATTTGCGCTGTCTGCATATATCATCCTTCTAATATTATAAAAGCGAATGTCTTTGTTTGTGTATGTTTGTTACTACTCAGCTTCATAAAGGCTCAACGGATTGTAAGGAAAATTGGTATATTCTGTACCATATAAGAAGGCCACTTTTTGACAGCTCGGCGAAAGTAGCGCCACTGTTTACATCTGACTACGTATCCTTCCGCCATCAGCTGGTCCGTCACGTTGGGGCTGTATTTTTTATCAACACGCTGTCAGCTAATCCAATTCTCATTGTACTGTAATGCTAAACAAATTTTAAGATATTTTAAGACTGACATCTGTCTAAAAATATAAGTAGGTTATAAAAGTAAAAATATAAAATGTTAGATATTTGATAACTCTTTTTTAATTTGTCCGAGATAGTGAATTTGGGTTAAAATTTGCGAGACGGTCTGTTGTATCTATTATTACACTTTGGACGTTATAGCTAATATATTCGAGTTGGAAATATGTGACGTGGAATAACGTTAGAATTGCTTAAAAACTATTCACGCGTGTCTACGGAATCAAGGAGATGGGTTTCGAGAGAACAACATGGCGTATAATTTACGTAGACGAACGATTACCGGCCGAATATAAATGACTTTTACTCCAAATCATTTTACATGAAATAAAAGTTACTTTAAAAATTATGCAGAGCTCGTGGAAAAATATAACTATTGGCAAATGTTTGTAAATTCGTTATATATCACGCAGGAAAGAGATTCATTTCTGGCAGGTAATAGCTCGCAGAATATCCGATAGATAGCGCGCAGCACGTCACGACGAAGTTTTGAGTAACTCTCTTTATGGTCAAAAGATGGCGTATATTTTAAAATTGATAATTCTTATGTTACGGGCTGAAAATACATTTAAAATTCGTGTCGTTTCGTCAAATTATTAGAAAAAATAATTCAACAATATTATATAATATTTCTGTATGCTTTTGGAATTAATATCATGGACGTGTTGAAAGCAAGGTTTGAGGTGGATTATAAGACGTGAAAAAGCTTTCTGAAGTTAGCACAACTTCAGAAAACTTTTCCACGTCGTATCGTTCTATTGTACATTTCATTTTGATCACCTAATCATAACTACATTATCACGAAGTTTAGTTTTTAACACTAACAACCACTGTTTTGTGATCACATAAAATAAAATGTATTAATTAAACTTGGAACTCTTTCTTATCGCGTATTTTCTGCTTGTCTGATGTGCGTTGGCAGTGCACTCAGAATAGCCAACATAATATTAACTTTTGTTCGTTCGTGCATCAGCTGATACAGGATTTTCTAAATGGCACTTTGTTTGTTTCGTATTAGTCAATTGCCACTCACTGACTGTCAGAAAGTGGCCTTCTTATATGGTATGGACCATATGTAGGTACTTTAGGTCCTGGAATAGGACATAGCATACCTTTAATACCGAAAATATTTACTGTTCCTGTGTAATAACAACAAAATATAATTATGTAATGGCTTGGAACGTGTAATGCCAACATACACCAAACTTTCTAGTGAATGTCCGAAAAAAATTTTTCCTCTGGTGTCAGAGTTTATCAGGCCGCCCAAGGACTTCTGAAATCGCTTAATGACATCAATAAACCTATTACAATTGGGACCAAATATTTAACGTGCCCTCCGAAGCCCAGAAGCGCTCAGATGTTATGCCACTAAACGGTCACCCATCCAAATATGATCTGCTGGGAACGTTGCTTAACTTTGGTGATCGATTAAGATCCCTCAGCCAAGCGCAAAAAGTATTACCTAGGTACACTTTTTGGGGATGCTCGGCATCAGCAGAACGCTGAAAACCTAGCTTCTCAGCGTGCTGCTGAGACGGTGGACGAGGCGGAAGCTGAGCGCATGGCTTCTCAGCGGGCTTCTGAGACGGCACAAGAGGCGGAAGTGCGTCGATTTGCTGATGCTCAGAGACAAGATCAGAGTCAAAAAATATTTTCAACGAACACGTGGAGAGTTTTCGAAAAATCTGCATTCGACTATGACGAAACTTTTGATTACGGTTATTACAGGCTCATAAAAATGGATACAATGAACAAAGTTTGTGTTATATATGATAGTGGTTCACTAAATTACTATCATATAATGCTGTAGTTGTCTTTTCCAATTTATTTATTAGTGTATCACTGTAAAAACTCAATTGTATCCGGGCGGAGCCGGGCCGGTTCGCTAGTTTGGTTTAAATCTGTTGAATGGTTTCCGAAATACGGGCTATCTCCCTAAATTTCAAAATGATAAAATAAAAGTCAGGTGTCCTTATGTAAGTTGTATATGTATACTGACTTTGGTAAAATTCGGTTAACGCGTTCAAAATTAGAACAGGGGGACAAAAACAAGCCTAGATGCACACAGCCACGCATACATAAACACACAGAGGCAAGGAAGTGATCTCATTGGCCTTTCTTTCCTTCACAAAGTAGTCTTAAAAAGCTTAAAGAGAACGTGATCTGAATTGGCTTACCTTGTGTTTATAATATACACTGGAGGGACAATAAAAAAGGTATAGGCATGTGTATGCAAACAACAGAGATATGGAACCAATCAGAGTAACGCGATGCGGTCGGCAGCACATATATAAAACAACAAGCATCTGGCACAGTGGCTAGATCGGTTACTGCTGCTACAATGACAGGTTATCAAGATTTAAGTGAGTTTGAACTTGGTGTCATAGACGGCGCACGAGAGATGGGACATAGCATCTCCAAGGTAGCGACAAAATGTGGATTTTTGCGTACGACCATTTCACGAGTGTACTGTGAATATCGGGAATCCGGTAAAACATCAAATGTTTGACATCGCTGCGGCCGGAAACATATCGTGAACGAACATGACAAACGACGACTGAAGAGAATCATTTAACATGACAGACGTGCAATCCTTTCTCAAATTGGCGCAGATTTCAATGCTAGGGCATCAACAAGTGCCAGCGTGCGAACTATTCAACGGACCATCATTGATATGGGCTTTTTGAGCTGAAGGCCCACTCGTGTACCGTTGTTGGCTGCACGACACAAAGCTTTACGCCTCGCGTAGGCCCACCAACACCGCCATTGGATTGTTGATGACTGGAAACATGTTGCCTGGTCTGACGAGTCTAGTTTCCAATTGTATCGGGCGAATGGACGTGTACGGGTATGGAGACGTCCTCATGAATCCATGGACCCTTCAAGTCAACAGGGTGCTGTTCAAGCTGGTGGAGTCTCTGTCATGGTATGGGGCGTGTGCAGGTTTCGTGAAATGGGACCCGTGATAGTCTAGATACGACTCTGACAGGTAACATATACGTAAGCATCCTATGCGATCACCTGCACCCGTTCATATCCATTGTGCATTCCGACGGATGTGGACAATCCCAGTAGGACAATGTGACACCCCGCACGCCGAGAGTTGCTACCGAGTGGCTCCAGGAACACACTTATGACTTGAGACACTTCCATTGGCCACCTAAATCACCGGATATGAACAATATTGAGGTTATCTGGGAAACCTTGCAACGAGCTGTTCAGAAGAGATCTCCCCCGCCTCGCACTCCTATGAATTTGTGGGCTGCCCTGCAGGATTCATGGTGTGAATTGCCTCATGCATACCTTCATACATTAGTCGAGTCCATGCCACGTCATCTTGCGACACTTCTGCGTGCTCGCGCGGGCACTACATGATATTAGGCCGGTGTACCAGTTTTTTTGGTACTTCAGTGTATGTATGGTCAGCATACAAAGTTAGATTTTTTCAGATTATTTAATCGATATGACCTACTAAACCTAATATATTATATTGCATATTTTTAAATTAAAAAGTATGATCCCCTTTAATAATGTAAGTTAGCATTGTCTACTGCAGTATTCATTGTGTTCGAACTTTGGTTGGCGTTAGTTGATTGCCTCCCGAGATATGGCATATAGACTCTGCTATATTTTCTCAACTGGCATTATCTTGTAAAAGGTGGGTGAATGTGGACATATTTTTTAGCATATTTGCTTATTTTAATGGATACTATCAACACACGATGTATAGTTGTATTCGGTAAAACTTTTTAATATATAAAACAAACTTATGTAAATTATTTACATGGCAGCCAAACTGTAAATACAGTCAGACACACCCAAAACATGTACGTTTATGTGGCTCACTTTAGCAATACTTGTGTGCGAAATACGGTGTGAGTCGAATGATTGGTCCCAGATCTATCGCATAGAAGCTTAAGTTTATGATGTGGTGCCATCTCTATTAACAGAAAACAGAACTATTATGTATTGGCACATTCTATGTTTGTCATACATACTGCTGCATATTTTGTTCGATTTAAAGTGTTTGGAACATCTGGCACACTAACCGAAAATATTTCCGTGGCTGATATTTTGAAAATATAAGAATATCTTTTTAGCCTGTCGCACAATTTAAAATGGTTTAATACAATTTTTAATGACCTAGAAGTATAACTTGTCACCTGAATTTTGTTGGTATGAGTTAAATTTATTCCGAGATAGGAAACGAAAGCTTTATTAGAATACCAAAATGACGAATAAATGCATTTATAGATTAGGCCTAGCTTATAAGTTGCTTGCATGGACATTTCCAGCATACAAAGAAAAGTTCTATTTCGATACATTGTTTCGTAGATACAGCATTACGTGGTAAAAGGTTTATATGACCGCTACTTTGAAAAAAAAAATTCAGGCTCTCTTAAAACAGAGTTTATCAAATTACATGGTACTCAGAGTACTAATAGATTGCCAACATAGTTTGGAATATGTTCATCGTTTCCCGAGATATTACAAAAGTTTTTTATTTATTTCGCATTATCTTACAAAATGACAGATAATAGAGACTTTGTGTGGAGATACAGAGTCGTATAAAATTACTACGACCACCTGCTAGTATCCAGAGTAACCGCCCTTCGCAGCACGGACAGCAGCTAGACGAGCTGGCAGTGACTCAGTCAGGTTATGATACGTCTCCACGGGTATCTGGAGCCAAACTGCTTGCAGTGCGTCCCACAACTCTTAAAGGAATCGTGGCGGAGGAGACAGACGGCGAACACGAGGTGGTTCCACATACGTTCAATTGGATTGACATCGGGGATGTTTGAGGACCAGGGAATAACTTTCAAGTCTTGATCGTGCTCTTCACCAGCTCACATCACCGGCCATACGTCATGAGCTACGCGCAGCATATGACACTTCTAGCAGGTGGTCATAATGTGATTCGACTGTGTTTTTGATTGTTGTAAATGATTCTTCCTACATACAACGTTACGTGGAAATCTGTTACATAGATTCGTATATATAACATAGTAATCTTAAATATTTATGTAGCTGCCATTTTTGAAATAAGTTTCTGAACCACTAAAATATGTCATTTTACGTGATCTATCATCGTATTATTTTACTGTCAAATTTGATAGGAATTGGTTGATTGTTGCCTAATATATGATATTAAATATTAGTTTTTTCAAACGGCGCTACTTTGGAAAATTGTGGAAAATATTGAAGTGTGTTGACACATTTTGTACTTCCAATATATACATTCAGCATAACAAATTTCTTTGAAATTCGAAATTAGTGTAATGTTTAAGTTGACATAGTTAATAACCCTTACNTACATTCAGCATAACAAATTTCTTTGAAATTCGAAATTAGTGTAATGTTTAAGTTGACATAGTTAATAACCCTTACAAATTTATATGGTTACCATTTTGAAAATTAGTTGCTTATCCAATGAAATTGCACAGATTAACACAGCCAACATTATATTCCAAATTTTGCAGGGTNTTTGAAAATTAGTTGCTTATCCAATGAAATTGCACAGATTAACACAGCCAACATTATATTCCAAATTTTGCAGGGTTTAATTTTGTATTTCCGGAGATGTAATGTAAAACATTTATTATTTCATGTGGTACTATCATCCAGAATGTGGAATCAATTACAAATTTGCTTTCTTAATTTAATGCTTACATCATGCACTGTCAATGTACCAAATTTGGTTTTTAATGTGTCAAATGGTNAATTTGCTTTCTTAATTTAATGCTTACATCATGCACTGTCAATGTACCAAATTTGGTTTTTAATGTGTCAAATGGTTCCCGATATACAACATACAGCAAAGCGTTACATTCTTTATATTGCCGTCATAATGAAAATAAATACCCGGCGTGATCGATAACTATAGAAGTAGGATTAACTTTCTAAATACTTCATGCAGACTGAGTTTGATGATATTCGGTCGGTGGGTTTAAAAGTTATTAGGGGGCCGTAGGATGCTAAATTTCAGACAGGAATATGTATGATTGCATACGCCTATCTTTCCTTCGGAAAACTGACCAAAAAAAACAAATGTAATGCAGCGTAACTTTCGCCTCCATTTCTGAATTCAATCACACACTTGTGATCAATTTATTCTACACTATTAATTGCGTACAACACATTGCGTACGCTGAAAGAAAGGCCACAGAGTCCTCGGTTGCACGGCGTGGACTTTAATTAAATAGGGAAGACTTAATTAAGTTCACAATCCAGGATCAGGCGAGTTATTTACTTTGGAACTAAGGGACAAACTTCAAGGTAAAATTTCCCGTAATGCTTACGGCTGAAATCGAACCCACGTCCTTTCGAATGTACTAAGTTATTCACAATATTAACTTAAAATGACCCATTATTACAATTATTTAGATGTAATTCTCTTGAATCGATCGTGTCTGTTTACTGGTGTGTTTACATTCGAGATCTCATTGGGTTTTCCTTTGCCATACATGTTCAGATTCTGATGATTGGAATGTCGGTCCCGAGCATTGAACTCCGTTGTCCTTTTGTTAGAAACCGTCCGGGACGTGAATAAGTAAACTCTTTGTATCAAACTTACCGCGACAAATGACTTACACAATTCAGTTATTTGGTAATCGCTTTTGAATGTTAATAAGACTACTCGATTCCGTTAGAAATGTGAAGCCCACTGCAAACCAGGGAGAGATTACTCCGAAGAAAAACATTGAGGATCTAACGTTTCTGAAATATCGAGAGGAAACTACATGCTCAGTCTCCGTGGTGAAATATCCTAGTGACCTCTACAGACACGAAAAAGGACGGTTCCCCAATTCTGTCACTTCTTCCACAATTGCCCTTTTTTTTCTCAACCACGCACCACTTTAGCAAGCCCATTATCTCACTTCCTTGCGCCTATTGGTTCGTTAAGGCACTGCCCTTTCCATTGACTTCCGCAGTTTATGGCCCGTAAACTTCGGCCACACTAGTTCGTTTCTTCCTAAAGTTGATTAGCAGTCAAAGTATGAACTCTCTTTCTCTGCCAATTGTTAGTTTGTTTTAGAAGGGAAAATAGACTTATGCAATCATATTGCGTTCGGTCTGTATGCATGTATGTTTGCCTGGCACATTTGCCAGACAGATTTCNAATAGACTTATGCAATCATATTGCGTTCGGTCTGTATGCATGTATGTTTGCCTGGCACATTTGCCAGACAGATTTCAGCCAGATTTTATGGGAAACCGACGCCTCCGAATATCATCCTGATGCCAATTATCATGAAATAACACCTTCTGCATACATTAAACCTGAGATGTGCACACTTATCAAATTTCTGTTCCGATATCAATCCAAGAGCAATAGTTCGATACGTGGATAGGCATTTAATTTTTGCGAGCTCGGAAAATTCTCGACATACATAACATTATATTGGGCTATTCCTATTCGTCTTATATGATTTATTTTGCACGCTTTTTTAACGTATTTTTAGGGGCAATGGCAAATATATATTATGTGTAGGATGTTCGTAAATTAAACGCTTTAATTGCAGGAGGTGATTCCTTTTGAAAACTAAAGTCGGCATTATGAAGGACACAATATACCTAAACAGAATGTTAAAGAATATACGAGCCTGTGAAAATTGGGTTTTGAAAACTTATTTTCACCAAATGTCTTGTAATTTCTGTTAGCGGCAGGGATGGTGGCGANCTGTGAAAATTGGGTTTTGAAAACTTATTTTCACCAAATGTCTTGTAATTTCTGTTAGCGGCAGGGATGGTGGCGATTTACCCAGAGTACGTCCCACACGGTTGAATGGAACACACCCATTTGGCGCGCTATGGAGCGTGTACAAGTGGAGGGCACGTCGATGAGCTTGACGTATCACTTCCTCAAGCCGAACAGTGAGCACAGATCGAGGACGGCCAGCATTACGCATGTGTCTCTGCAACATGGGAAGCATAAGTCACCTTTCTGCTATGGACTTTGTAGTCTTTGTACATGGCATTCGGAAAAAATACGTTTTTAAAACCCAATTTTCATAGGCTTGTATCGACTTTAATATTTCGTTTAGGTATATGGTATCCTGTATATTTTGTACTTTATTTCTCATAAATAAATAAATAAATTTATTTTTCCTAAAGGAATCAGCTTCCATCGTTTGGGAGTTTAATTTCTTGACATCATATATATATTTAATTTATTATCAAAAAATACGTTTACATGTATACACGACATATAGCCTATGTCTATTACGAAGGCGTGAAAACCGCCCTTGAATGCGTATTTGAAGCAGAATTATTTTGGTAGTTACCCATCCAGAACGAATTACTAATATCTGAGTTTCTTTATTCTGCATTACTAAACGACGAAGCACAAAGTAAAAAAATATGGGCTCCAATATCAACCCCCATTCTAGACACCAATATTCAAAATGATTGTAGGTAAGTCAACCCTATCAGTCAAATCATTAAAACGATTACATATGAATTAATGCTCCGAATCTGTTCTCCGTAATTCATTTGATTGCAGGCTTGTTTATGGTACGATATTTTCAGTGTTATAGTTCGCTTAAGCACGTGNGTTCTCCGTAATTCATTTGATTGCAGGCTTGTTTATGGTACGATATTTTCAGTGTTATAGTTCGCTTAAGCACGTGTGTATTTGTAATTGCCTAACTACTCTTGCATAGGTTCCCGGTTGCATCTCTAATGATAGTGTTATACAGCAGACGGAAAGGCCTTCCTACCAACTAAGCTATTAAGAAATTCATTAAATATAATTTGNAAGCTATTAAGAAATTCATTAAATATAATTTGTTCCCATGCAGAGGAAAGAAGGATGAAAGCTATACGAGTAAAGTCTTGTTCGTTTGATGAATCGTAGGCTAGTGTGTTTGTCATTTCCTTAAAGTAAAAGAAAATTTGCTCGTCACAGTACAATTTCTTACGTAAACAATGTCTGCGGTGCTAACACTATACTTATAGCGTATCATGTGAACTGGATCATGGTTTTGTCTTTTGAAATCAGCAGTTTTTTAATTGGTCCCCATTAAATCTGGCTTGATTATTTCTTGAAACTTAGGAATAATAAATAACTTAATAGAAACACGTTCGCGTTTACAACAATTTCCTCTAGTTGACAAGCTCTGTTCGAGAAACAATACAATAGGTGAGAAATACTAATTAGTTAATGTGACTATGGTATATACTCTAATACGTATAAAACAAAATACAACAATTTTTTTTTAAATTTGCACTCCAATTAGATAGAAAATGTTATCCGCTTATTAGCTGACAGATTGTTTTAAATATTCCACTAATGTTTAACGTTCAACTATAAGCTGCTAAAAAGAATGCTTTAAAAAATTTTATTTTTGATTTCAAAATTGAGATGAATTTCAATTATATAACAATATATATCCTGCGTTTCACATTCCGCTGAATAGAATGTATATGTTATTACGAATTTTTAAAAATGTCTTTACACATCTCGACCCATTTTAAAATTGATTACAGAAAATAATCTATAATGGACGAAGACTATGAAAATTCTTCACCTTGAAACTAGTTTTTTTAAAACGCTTGTCAAGTAGGACAACCATAATAATTACTAATGTTGGTTGTAAGAAAACATTTCCACTATCATAATTAAATAAATATAGTTATTAATTTTATTTATGCACTTTTATTTAAAAAAAACTGCAACTTTTGTGGCTGCAATGGATGTGCACAAAATGAGTTATTCAAAACACTTATAAATACCGCTATAAATTATTGAATGCATTCAACCAGAGTAGTCATTATGACGGTTTTGCTTGAAGAAGGTTGTATTTATCATCAGGTGATTTATAATTCATCAATAATCGAGTTACTTCTGAATCAAGATTTGAAATACATTTTTATGACTATTTTGGTAGTGTATACTACTTTTTCGTGAGCTCTGCGTGTTGTTCAGTAGCGTTCAAGGCTCCATTGCAAGCCAATGTCGTCGAGTTCTTGAGCGCTGGTGAAGACCAGATGAGTTGAAGATGGAGCAGCGGCGGAATGCGAAGGCGGGGAAACGAGAGTACCCAGACAAACGGCAACGTCTGCCACGTTCCTACGTGAGAAAATTTTGCTTCTCCCGCAGAGAATCACGCCCAGTTCGCTTTGGTGGGAGGCGAATATTCCGACTACTGCACTACCGCGGCCCCCTTGCATACGTTAGCAATTGCAGCTCTACCTTTCGTCCAGCCAAGAAACTACGATAAAAAGAAACGTGAATTTCACGTCTTCCAAAAACAAACACTGAGAAAATGGCGTTGTTGAATAATACAAAGTTTTGCGCAGCCAAATGTGTTGTTTGTAACCGACCAAATAAATAAATTTTTTTTGAAGCAAAATTAAAAGATTTTATTTTATAAAGCTACCTCAAACAGCAAAATTTGGTTAATGCAACTAGATATTTCTATGTCTATACGAATATTTAACAGTTTCTGTTGTTACCTAAAAACTTTAAGGCAAGACCGTTTTTCGAACCCGGACATTTTGCTCCCGTACGCCGCGCCCTGGAAACGTCAGCTAAAGTTACGACTGACATTACGGGAATGTTATTAAACTACTACATTTCACATACAGGCCAACGTACGTACATAAATAAATATTTCAATTTTTGCAGCACTTATTTTTAGTTACTTGTTGAAATTGTGTGATATAGGGATTTTTAAGCCATTGAAAACCTCAATATATGCAATCAGATCCTATTTTACAATTTATATCGTGACAGCAATTTCAGTTAATCTCTTGAGCTGTTATTTTGAACGAGGGCAATGAAGCGAGTGACCAATCATATTTGATTAATTTAATGGTTGTGTTGGCAGTAAAATTTTTTTGGCCCAACATAGATGATTTGTGTATTTAAGTGTGTACTTTTTAAGATCAACCAAATCGGCTTTGTTGCTTTCCAAGATTTGTTTATTTAAAAATATTTTGTCGGGGATACTAAATATAAGTTTGGCCGTATACAAATCAGTATATATTGACGATAATCAAACATTTCTCTCAATGCGAAGTTAGGCCAACTGCTTAGTTGAATTGATTATTTTAGCTAGGAAACGCCACGTGTAGCTAAGGCCTTCCGCCTTCCTCGATAACATCCAGCACATTGTTAGGGTCGAGGAAAGAGGGTGGAATATAGTGGAGAGATTTGGGTGGCTCTTTAACATCGAGGTCTTGAGAGCCACTGAGGGTTAAACTAGGTGGGTATGGAGCAGCACCGGACTGCAACGGCAGGTAAACGGGAGATCCCCGAGAAAACCCGCCAACCAGCGGTATCGTCCGGCACGAATCGCACATGCGAGAATCCGGAAGTTGACCTCGCCGGTAGTCGAGCCCGGTTCGTCTTTTTGGAAGGCGAGTAGTCCGACCACTACACCACCGTGGCCTCTCACATTGTGGGAAATAAATGAAAACTTCCCACGTGACGGACGAAATCGCATAATTGTCAGAGGAGTGAGGATGATATTACCGCTGGATCAGTCGCGGTCCATCAGGTGAGGAATGCGTCGGCGAGGTTCCGCGCATGCGTCGGATGCATGACGGCCGCCGCTAACATTCCCGTAATGCAATTCCCGGTAATGCCCGGGGCCGGGTATGACTGCCGGGCGTTTGGGGTGGGTTCTCGACACCCTTGCCCCCTCTTCACAAACCACCGGGGGCGCGGTAGGGAGCCCGCGGCCGTGTCATTGGTCTAATTAAACCCCCGCGCCCAGACGACCCTTCTCGGTGGCGACGCCTGCCTTGCGTAATCGTGTTTAGCTTCCTCCATCCCCTTGGCGTACCACCCTCCTCCCCAACAACCCTCTTAGTAAGGGAAAATCTGCGTCGTCACCTCGCAGCTGGCACCGAGCCTGCGAGCCGAGCGAGCGAGCACCGGAAATACACTTCTCTCCTATGCTCCATCTGCCTCTTTTTCCCCGTGGTTTCCCTGGCAAGGAAGTAAAGTTATGAGGATAATCCGATTTTAATGCAATATACGCATGCAAAATACGTACATATTCATGCAAGAACAATGTGCAAAATTTGTGATATAAAAAAATAAATATTGCAGGAATATTAAAATTTATACACTCATTTTTTCATTTATTTTATTCTATTTCCATATGTTTAGTTTCAACAAACCTGCAAGACACAATAATTAAATCACTGAAATATGTCAACATAACACATTCCAATCGATTAACTCTTTATTAAAATTGGCAATATTTAACTTTACAAATATATTCACAGCCGAAATGTAATAAAATTATATATTTATAGAGCTTACAATACACCGGAACTATTTAATTATTTGACTTACAAGTGCAGCGCTCTATGAAGTGCTTCTTCAAATTTTCTAGCCATGGAACACTGCCGGTCAGATAGAAGGTTTTGGTATAAAGAAAACGTTTACTCTTCATCACAGGGAGTTGCTGATGTGAATTTTAGCAAACTTTTTTTTGGAATAATGTATGCAGATAGATCGTCTTCTTCTCCACAGCGTACCTTACATACATAAACAACAGTAAAATAGCACGTATGCTTTGTAATGACCGCCTCAAATTTAGTTTTTTTTCTTATCCACTGCCTCCCTTGAATGCACTCAATTTGGATGTAGTATTCTCTTTAATATTCGAAGCTCTGTGCGAAGGCAGTTTTGCAGTTTCTAATTTATTAATATAAGAAGCAAGAAAGCAGAAATTACTCTTAATACTGCACACGCCAGTGGACACTGTATGTTCTGTGCATACAATGCACATTGCGACTCACGCACTGAACATGAATATTGTCCAGGAAACTACTCATTTACAGATTTNTCTGTGCATACAATGCACATTGCGACTCACGCACTGAACATGAATATTGTCCAGGAAACTACTCATTTACAGATTTCAGGCCTTGGACATGTTCGATTGAAATGCTAACACCTTCAAGGCATGTTACTTGCCTCGTAAGGATAAATTCAGGATGGAATGTTACGTCGGGCAACATTTCTCTCCAGCTATTGCGATACGTGATGTATGGCTCCTCGAAATACGTTTTTGGTGAATGAAACAATTTTTTCCACTTGCGGATAACTAAATCGTACCTCTTCGGCAATACGTTTCAGCCCGTGAGCCAGAGAAATAAAACGGATTAGTTTCGGATAAAATACACGGAGAGAACTTGCCGCTCACAGCATGCAGGCTGCAGTTTCAGAAAACAGAACAAAATTCTTTTCTTCTTGAATGCCTCCAGAACGTCGTTCACAAAACCAGTCGTCGTTGTACAATTTTTGCTCTGCGACAATCTNTTTTCTTCTTGAATGCCTCCAGAACGTCGTTCACAAAACCAGTCGTCGTTGTACAATTTTTGCTCTGCGACAATCTTAAGCAAATCAGGAACGGCTTTAAGGGTTCTTCTGGGTCAAGCTTACAAATACAATAGATTGGTAATACAAGTAGTTTTCCTTGGTGTTGATTAGTCAGGAATCTGGCATCCGCAGTCCTTTTGTAGACATGCATGTTATTCAGGGACTTGGTGTTTGTACCACGGTATGTCCGCGGCAAAACTAGTATGATATCATGTCTTGAAATAATTAATTTCTTCCACTTGAAGAGTGCTTCATTTGTTTCAGAAGAACCTGCTGTTTAGATGACTCGAATTCCTTGTAATAGTGTCCATTGCACTATTTACATGAAATTAAAATTGTGACTTCTTAGCACTAACTGCCAAACTTTTATTGCATACCCGCCGCACAACCACTAGTGAGGGCGTAATTGAGTGTAATAGCCGATCTTAGCTTTGCTTCTAACGTCGATGCTATAGGAGCCATTGCGTGTAAAAATTTCACAGAAAACATGTCAGTGGTAAGAAATAGTACGGTTCATTGTTTGCCATACACTGATATCTTCTACAATAGTATCAAGGGAACATGTTGTGAGGAACTGTGTGAAAGGTTGAAAACTACCCACGCCTAGTTATAACCTACTTCGTACAAACGAGTATGTATACAGCCATTGAGACCATACCTTTTGTATTTTAACGTGGCAATCTTAGACATTACGGCCATTCCGTGCCCTGGCCGCCCAGTCGGCGTGGGAGAGGGATCACGCCCTCTTAACGCAGTCATGACCAGCGCTCATCTAAGTTGACCAGAATCGGAGCCCCGTTCTGATTCATAAGCTCGCCCGAGCATGTCTTACAACAACGCCTGAGATGCTCGTACTCACATTACCAAGCGTGTGGTTAAGCCGGAGCACTACCCACACCCCTAACGTCTTCGCAGGGCGCCACCGGAGAAGGTGCCTGCTCATCGCCCGGCTATTCAACAAGAGGGGGAATCTCTCCGAGCCTCCTCCAAGCATCCGGAGTTAACAGCTGCCAGCAAGAGTCCAACCTCTAGTGATCAGTACACCAGTGAGAACCACTGGTGGGGACAATTCAATCATCTCGTGCTCCCAGTTATTTTCCATGGAACTTGTGGGTTTACCATGTCCGACCGTCACGCCAAACAACTCCACAGGCAGGAGGTGCAGAAGGGCTCTGAAGGGTTGTCTTCGCCATTTTCCTAAGAATCTGAAGTCCCTAAGGAAAGCCCTTTTGTCATCATCGCCTGCCGTGCTCACCGAAGTCACCCGCAGAGCAGTCCACGGGCTGTCATCGGACACAACCTTTACCATACATTAGAATTTCTTCATTCAGTAAATTCCTGTCCTGGGTAGCAACGGCCTGAGTGCCAAGTGGTCCAACACCCCGCCAAGTGGTCGGGCCTAGGTACCAACTATCGGACCAAGCCATCATGGCAGATACCCCTATCCAGCCACGAGGAAGCTGGTATCCCATAGGGAACGGGCGGTGGAGCACAATTTGTTTAAACAGGGGAGGCATGAGTAGCCTTGGGTCGCCATGGATGGAGAGAGGCTATAAGAGACTCATAATCCACCCTTTCTAGAGACGGTGCGTTGAAGGGCTTGGCTACTATAGCATGGCACTGCCACACCACCTCAAGCGCCCTACCACCTTCCTCCAACACGAGTCACCGACCCTTTTCCCCCAACCTACTTTGTTCAGAAATATTTTCCAAGAAATGAACATACTCTACTCCAGAACCTCTTAGGGCGCTGTCAGCAGTTTTTAATGTCTGCACACAAACTTGCCAGGATAGATCCCCTGCTCTCTCGCTCTCTCTCTCTCTCTCTCTCTCTCTCTCTTCCCCTGAATGCTTCGTATACTTTTGAATTCTATGCAACAAGGCTTATACAAGATACGACAAAATTAAGAACAGCAGTTGAATTTTTCAGTTCGCATAAATTGAGAAATGCCATGTGTTCCTAGCACTGTAACTAAACATTTCAGTAAATTATTTATTTTAAATGTAAACGTAAAAAAATTAATTATGTAAATAATCGGGATCTGGAAAGAGTATATGTTCCCTAAAAATTCATATCGGCTTTAACGTTGCTGGTTAGAAAATGTTTCATCTATCTCCATGTGTCCCGAGAATAATTTACCTCGTTCATACTGCAATTAGCACGTTGTGCCATTTCCCACGTCGTACAATGTAATTCTGATGTCCTTTTTTTATATTTTGTAGTAATACAACACTGGGTTAGTTGTTTTCTTCAGTCATAAAGCCGAATGAGCTTTAATAAATGAATTATATTATTTGAAAAAATAAATAAAAAATTTTTTCATTACATATGTGCAAGAATCCAAGGGACAAATATAAATTATTTTAACTATTAATTATGATAAAATACATAAATATCTCTGATATCTACTTGTGCCTGAATTTTTGCCTAACGATAAGTGCTACGCATACCATAAAATAATTTCAGGCACTATGTTTATTTAGCTCCTTTTGTTTAATATCTTAGAAATAATATTTCCAGATATTTACTCCACGTGAGTATATCTTAACTTTTTGTGTATAATTACGAAAAATTAAACGTCCAGTTATAAGCAAATATTATTTAAATTCTATATGTTTCGTGCCAATTTGAAGTAGTGAAATTCTTATATTAAAAGTAACTTAAATAGCCAGAGAGTTATTTAGTTGGGGCTCAATAGCTGAGAATTAGGTGTGCAGTGATGGAGGAAATGGGAGTAACCCAAAATATTCCTACAGCAATGTCAACGTCTTCATTTAAGTATCTATGATGGGTCTGTTGCGAATCAATGCCTGTTCGCCTTGGTTGGAAGCCAGTTTCTTGATCTCTACTAAATTACAAACACGTAAATAAAAAGATTTTACTTTTTTTTCCATTTTACTTATATTTAGCAAATTAAAACTCACCACAGCGTCACACGTAAACATAAAAACTAAAGTGAAGGAAAATGATTTTAATATACCACGCGTTTTCGTAATACAGACAACTTGTGTAATGACAAAACTACTTTTAAACATATATTTGTGACACTCAAAGATCTACTGACGCAATCCAATTCTCTGTCGTTGAAATTTCGCACGAGCCTTACCACATCTTCCTTTGTTACTTCCGACGATATAAGAACAAAACTATGGATATTATCATTAGGAAATGGTCTTTTATGAAAAATCAATATTTCAGTGCCGTGGTGAAATTGCTTAAGAAATTAGTCCCGTCGATATCATTCCTCCGTATTATTAATGGGAATTTGATACAAACATGTTTTTATTTATTACCACAAGCTATGAGGTATAGTTCCGGAAAAAATATTTCACTGGAAATTTTTTAACAACTGTAGAAATTTTTAAAGTTTGTCTATTTAATATTTAAAAAAATTGTGTGTTTTAAGTGTGCCGGACACTTGTTTTTAGAATGGTGGCTATAATAACACTTTCGTTTAGCGTGCCAAATCAACTTAACTATGAAACCGATTTTAACTCAGCTTTGTATACTGTATCTATGACGACCATCGAAGTTGCTAATACACAAAATTGTTTCCTTCCAATTATGAAGATCGTAACATGAAAAAATGGCGGTTGTATGCCACATCTCAAAGACTAAGCAACCGATACCACCAAATTTTACACACAAGTGGTGCTACAGTAGGATATGCAAACTTGCGTGTTTTTAGTGGCTCAGGCACTTATTTTCAAAATTACGGCCTTGTTAATATTTCAGTTTCAGTAATCATATCATTTAAAATATTTGACAGATGTTATCCGAATTTGTTGCTCCGAATACGACCTCAGTCATGCAGTTGATTACACGCTAGCATTATGGTACAAGGTTTCGAGTCGCGGGTAAGGCACGTGTGCACTTGTAACTTTCTCACTACTGTTGCATATGTTTCTGGTTTCATCTCAAAATAATATTGCTTTCAACGAGATGTCAAGCCCTAGCTATCATCTAGGCTTTTAAGAACTCCATTCAATATTATTTGCACCAATATACATGAAAGAATGCCTATCAGTTAAAGCAGTAAGTTCTTGTTTGAACTCATATTTGTAACTTGTGGCCATGTGCAATTAATTACCTTTAAAGTTTAACTATAGCTGCTGTAAACTTTACCAATTCCATTTAGGCTTGTATGAAATATGTTTATCTAAAAATATGCATGTCATTGAAATAAATACATCTTCATTTAAAACATAATGCTCAACTTGTCAATATACTAAGTTATGCATTAATAATCAGTACATGAGTGCAAAATATTAACATCTCTTTAGAAATTAATTTTTCAAGGGACCGTATGCAGTCGTTATATGTTAACATAAGTTCATTTATCTTTTTTTAATGCAATGTTTCTTCAGAGTAAAATATAACGAGTTCATGGAAAGTCGTCTCGTGTTCACAGTACATCACACGGTTTTATGTGGCTGAGATTATAACGGAATATTATCCCGAAAAATAAACTTGATTTAATATATGGCTAAGTGTACACGTTGCCTATGATACATCATCAAACGATTGGTTTTGAGACGGGATAAAAAGTTCAAATCAAGCAATTTTTTTTCATAAATTTATATTTTATTTGCCATCACTTTTCAACGAGCAAACGTAAAATGTATGTTTATTTGAAGGTACAATACTATAAAAAAAAATGGAACTTTTTTCTGCACAGTTTCACGTTAACACTTGACGACATAGTTCTGGTTTAGCAATTCTCAAAATATTTTAATAGTTAAACAATTCATAAAATTGTGTAAAACATCACTGTAGTTTTCTCTAATAATTGGAGATGTTTGTTCAAATGTATGCTTACAGTATACAAAGATAATTGTAAACTTATATCGATTGTTAATATGGTTTAATTGATCCCTCGATATTCTATAAAAGAAGCACAGCAAGAATAAATCGTCAAATTCCTAAATTATGACCTTGTTACACGACAGTTTTGATTCGCCCTTTTGTGCAACCCACAAGTAATTATTAATCGATTCATTGGACATATACTATTATTTGCAGTTCATCAATGATCAAAATTTTTTCTCTAGGGAGAGAATATTTTCCTACTTCTATTTGCAGTGCTGCAAATTGGCTTGGGGTTTAGCTCAATTCTTTGTATTCGTTCCATAAAATATAATTCGTGTTCTAGAATATTAATATTCTCCCCAAGCAACATTCATTTTGAACAGGAAATGCATTTAATAATTCTGATGAATTTTTTGCAATTTACAAACTTTTTAAAAACATGAAAATATTTATGTCTCACACCTAAGAATATGCATACTTCAGTTAATGAACTACACTTCGATACCGAATATTTTGAAGACATATACAAACGTATCTTTATCGCTCCTTTATTTTTCTTGCGTATTAATGAGGAAATTAAATATAAACTATTTCGGTTTTGTAACACATATTGAGAAATTTCTCGCAGAGATACTACAAGTCGCGTATTGCTTTTGGCGCATGTTACTGAACTTTTCAACCTGTAATCGTGTCATATGCGTCCACTGCAACGAAATATCTGTGCCTATTGGAAAATATAATAAGGCATATAGCCACACATAATGTGTTGATTCTAAGTTCTGGTTATCACACTTTAAACTACGTTGTTACCTTATCTAACAAATAGCCCACTGGGACACTGCGAAAGTTCTTCTCTTTAACTAATTCTTGGCATTATATTTGGAAGTTCAATCAATAGAGCGTTCGGATACTCCAGGATTTTAATAAGTTTCTATTGACGATTCACATGACCTGTTCAAAATTGTATTGGTGATTCCTTTAATTAAGTACTATTATTTTCCATCCAATACAATATATATATATATATATATTTATTTATTTATTGATGCTACTCCCCACCTGTGGTATACTGGGTGGTTCATAGGGTCTGAGTTACCTCTCAGGTGCAGACTATGAGCGCCTTGGATGTTGAATAGGGTAAACAATTATGTAGTCACTCGGTGTTTCAAGTGTACTAGGTTATATTTTTGGCAATAGTAATACAAATATAGCTATTTACTCCGAGACGGTACCTTGCGAGTTGGGAGCCGTAAGGGCTGATTAAAGTACTCGTGCTTACGTTTTTGACGTCTTGGGGGACGCTAGGCATCGGGAATGTCCCTGAGTGATCATTCTCGTACTTAGCTGTATTTGTGGTTATGGGTGTGCCAGCTGTAGATTGAGGTCTGGTACGTTGGGCGGCCTTTCACAGGCCCTGGTTTCGGTGACGACTCTCCACGACTGCACCTCCAGGTTCTCTTTTCGACGGACGACTCTATATACTAACAATGTGGCACGCATCAATATATATATATATATATACATTCTTCTCTTTTCAGCAAAACAAGGTCATTCTTTGGTTTTCGGAACATTCATGCCGTTAACTAAATGGTAGGCTGAATATTTACTTTAATTTCATGAATTTTAAATAAAACTGATTTATTAACATTGTCATGTAGCTAAAATTACAAATAAATAGAAGAAAATGTAACACTAAAACCCAAAACTTATTAATCGCACATTCCTTAAAATTAGAAAAGTTAAGGAATAAGGATTTTCATTTGCGATTAGCGCAATATTCCTTATTTACTTTATGTATTGTATGCCCATAAATAAATAAAAATTATTTAGCATTTTTTTGTTTTAAGATTACAATTTGGAAGTAATGCCTCAGATTATAGTTTTTTCCAGGGATAAACGAAGAAATTTAACGAACTTGAATGTCCGGTCTACTGTTGGTACAAGGATTTTGACGAATGGGGAAACATTTTGAACACCTACGATTTTCTCAATAATTTTACTGCAAAGGGTTTTATTACTTTTATAGTTAAACCTACGACTGTAGGAATTTTTAAAGTCCTGTTTTAGAGTTACACATAATTAGAGCGAAGTAAAACATTAAATTAGAAGAAATCTTTCTGTCATAACTTTGCCAAGGATAACGACATAACTACTGAAGAACACGAGGACAAATTTCGTGATTGTTTAGGTGTGTGGTTGCCGCAAGGGGACTACAATGATTTCCTCGGTGATGGAAACATTTTACGAGAAGTAAAATTTATTTTCATGACCTTTATGCCAATTTGAACACTCATGAACTAAGAGAACATTTAGCATATTATTTGTTTGTATAAAGGCAAAAATATATTTAGTTTCCGCAACACAATTATTTTGTTGAGTAAATAAAACTCCCAAACAACAGAATTAATTTTGTTCATACAAAAAAATAAGCGCTTGAACAAGAAAAACCCCTGCGTTCGGAAAAAAAACAAAATTAGACTGACAAAGTATTCAGTTGAATCAAATGCATATACAGGCTGATTCTAAAATCATGGGACAAACATTGATGGGTGGTAGAGCTCACTAAAACAAACAATTATTGTATAGGAATATATGGGCGGAGGTAACGCGCTGAGGCACAAACACGAAAATAACACATGAAATGCAACACATTAGATTCATGTCTGCCTTTTCGCTATCACGGCTCATCACGGCCGAACTCTCAAGCGCAAATGCTTTTTTCACTGATGCAGCACGTCACTGGCGTTCACCGTTTGACTGCCCTCAACTATCGCCACCATTGTCAGCCAATCACGCCATATGTAGAGGTCGCCAAGCATGCGTGACTGTTGGTGAATGCATTTCCAGCAACTGTTTTAACATTTTCTGTACGGAATCACTCGTTAACTATGCTGCTAATGAACATTTTATGTTTCCGTTAATGNCTATGCTGCTAATAAAAATTTTATGTTTCCGTTAATGTGTTATGTTTTTGTGGTTGTACCTCAACGCGTCACTTCCGCCTATATATTCCAATACAATATTGTTTATTTTAGTGAGCTCTACCACCCCTCGATGTTTGTCCCATGATTTTTGAATCAACCTGTATTTGTCTGCCACTCATTTGACTGCGTTTGTTCGAAAATACAGCACGAGAGAATGTTTACTTTTTTGTAACTAGTAGGAGAGTAACGGTATTAGTGAATTTACTGATGTCCAATAATGTTATAAATATTGTAATGAAATAAATTCAACAGAAACTTAAAAAAGTAAAGCTATAAAACTTAAAAAATATTTGTTCGTGCATGTTGTCCATCATTTGAAATGTACGTATTCAAAACATTCTAGTTTTATCAGTAGTTTTTTTAATGTTAACATTTATTGACATATTATAACCTATACATTTGCCGTAGTTCATAGCGTGTGTGACGTTTGACAGTGTGTGTGTGGGTGACGTTTGACGAGCTCAAGTTAGACCGACTTGATAACAAATTCACAGCCCACAGGTGCGCGACATACGAACTGAAATTCTGCCGCGGAGGAGCCGCTGCGCAAACTCGCAAACCTCTTACTACAAGTCGGGTACTCTGCCCCTGAGCTGTGAGGGCAGAGTTGTAGTCACTTAAGCTAGCTTACCAGAGTGCAGGGCTTCAGTGCAGCTGATGTCGATTCGAACCTTGATAAGGCCCCCATATCTGTTCGTATGTTAACCAAAACTGCATTAATGTACGCCGAGTCAAACACATCTTCTGTCACACCCACCAAATATTTGTTTTAGACAACCAGATAAGAACCGCAGAATAATTCGGTTTCAATTAACCTTTATAAACAATTAATTCGGTTGCGCCAAACACACGTCTTTTGATTCCAAAAAAAAAATGTTCTTACTGTGATAGTTGACGGTCTGTTATCGGCATCCTTTGAGAGTCTGCGTTTGGCAGTCACACAGCTTCGCACATCACAGTATACAGCAAACGAAATATGATTTTGTGTCTCGTCACGACAGCTTAGTTGTGCAACTCCCGTGATACCGATAATTTCACATACCGAGCGTTAATACATGTACAATATCGAACATCAGATCCTCGCTTGAGTTGGAAATGTGAACAATATCCTGTGATGTGGAGTCAGTTGTATCCAGTTCCTTGTCGATAAAGGTAACACTGCTTGTTAAACCATTAGTTTTTTTCTTAATTAGAGCTGGGGATTAAAATAGTGTTCTTATACTAGTGTTTAATCATCCATGTAGAGTTATAATTAGGTGATAATTACGCATCGCATTTATTAAAGATTAATACAAATACAGCAAGAATTTTTTTGCGCCTCCTTTCAGTCTTGAAATAATTATTCAAGAAATATATTTACATATATTCAAACCCTGAGTGGTGATAGCATGCGTACACATTAAGCTAAATAATAATAATAATCCAAATATTTTTACGAAATATTTTAAATTTTTTAATTTTTTTTTGTTTTAACTAATTGTATTATTTCTCTAAAATAGGGAAAGGTGTCAGTCTTCGGGCGGAGTATTAAAATTATTTTTGGTCATTGTAAATGTCGAACTACATGTAAAATTTCGGGAAGGAAGTTATCCAATCGGAGTGAAGGAACATGTCCTGCTTTCCTGCTCCTAGCAGCTAGCTCTCTGCTTTGGAGTGAACCATATTAATGATTCGACCCTTAGTTCCTTCCAAAACGCAATTATTTTCCTTTGTATTTTGATGAGGAAATAATTCTTGGTATTTATCAAACTTTCGTACAATATTTTATCGAAATTATAGAGGACAGACAAAATAAAATATATTCGGAACATATGATAAACATTAAAAATATTTTGCAATACAAAAGGGAAAATAAATATTTTTGAATATGCGTATACCTACCAAAGCCCAGCGTTTTCCGTGCTTCATTTCATTCATAATTATCTTGTCAGCTAGGTGCAGTCAAAGCAGTTTTCTATCCTAGCCTTCCAATTGTAAGAATCTTTTCCCAGATAGTGAAGTATAGATTAATATTGCTCTAATAAATGAAAAAAATTTAGGTGTGATTTAGACGTGATGAGCATTATTTTTACTGTTTTTTAAGAATCATGAACCGTTCTATTTATGCATTAGCAAAACATCACGTTATTTATTTTAGCAGAAATTCTCCTAACATAAATTACGTAAGAAATTAACTCTCATTTACGATAAAACATATTGCTGTGCGGGAAAATGGTTAAATTTCATTTTTATAGCTTTCCTTTTACATGAAGTCATCATAAATGCTCATTCAGGAAATTAAATTCTTACAAGCGTTGCAAGAAGCCAGCCAATATGAGAGGAATTTTCCAATAACCGCTGTTAAATACGTTCTTTTGAAACACTTTATAATGAAAAATGGCATGGCGGAATAAAATCGGAAGGGTGATGAAAGGTTTGCGAGGCAATGAGGAAAAGTTAAGGGGAATAAGTGTAAAATTACACATGAATGAGCGTGGAAAGAAATATTCCTTTAAAGTATAACAAAACCAATTTGGGTGAAATACAAGGCTTATAATTCGTGAAATATGGGTGTTCATTACCAAGACAAATTACTTTCAATCATTTATTGCATTGTTTTACTAAAATAGTTGTTTACAATTTTTTATATTTAATTCGAATATTTCTATAAATATATGTAATTTATAGCCAAATAAAATAATTTCATATCATTAAGAGCACGCATGAACGCAAAAAAAATAAGTTTTTACGTTTATAAATATACGAAATATATATTGAAGTAACATGTACGAGTTCGTATCGTTTGAATCGACGTAGAAAAGTGAAATTGAATGCAGTGTTTCAAATCTACGTCATTTTATATACGCGTATTGCGTCGTTTTTATATAGGTATATTCTACTATAAAAAACCTGGAAATATTTTTTAGTATTTAACATGATTCAAAAATATATTTATTATAGAGAAAATTATTTAGTTTAATATTCAACTAAAGTATCAAATATAAGAATGTTTTTCAGATTAACGGAATAATGGTTATTTTATGGGCGGTATCCCATATGGCCTCTCTTTTGCACACAAATGTATTGTTCACTTACGAAGATGACGAAGTTTCTAAACGTTAAGAATTTTTCTCTTTTTGAGTAAAAATTTTAAGTACTCTCAAACCCTGTGATATTACATCAAAATAAAATGTATTTATTATTCACTGATGTAATGTTTTCTAAGTACCTGGCTGCATGCCTTGACGCACCACATTTGAGCTTACAATATATGCGTTTCGCAGATTACACACAGACTAATAACTGTAATATGATTTCCGACTGCTCCAAATCTGAACGCATGATTCATTTTTCTGTGTGACAGATAACAATTTAAAAACTTTTATTCCNACGAAGATGACGAAGTTTCTAAACGTTAAGAATTTTTCTCTTTTTGAGTAAAAATTTTAAGTACTCTCAAACCCTCTGATATTATATCAAAATAAAATGTATTTATTGTTCACTGATGTAATGTTTTCTAAGTACCTGGCTGCATGCCATGACGCCCCACATTTAAGCTTACAAAATATATGCGTTTCGCAGATTACACGCAGACTAAAAACTTCAACATCATTTCCGACTGCTCCAAATCTGAACGCATGATTCATTTTTCTGTGTGACAGATAACAATTTAAAAACTTTTATTCCNATTTCCGACTGCTCCAAATCTGAACGCATGATTCATTTTTCTGTGTGACAGATAACAATTTAAAAACTTTTATTCCCCAATGGCTACGCTGGCATTGCATTTCAATTTATCGCTGAATTTTGTGCCTGGCATATTGAAATTAAGCGTCCGCTTTCACCGTATATTGAGCGGGATTTCATTCTTGTCGTTTACAATACAAAGTTTGATATGAAAACAATATAACACGATAAGGTCTTCAAAAAATTTTAACCGCATTTAAATTAGTCAGGTATATAAAACATTTCTAAAGAAAGTCTCTTTTCAATTGTTTCTAGTCAATGACACCTTNGCATTTAAATTAGTCAGGTATATAAAACATTTCTAAAGAAAGTCTCTTTTCAATTGTTTCTAGTCAATGACACCTGATATAGCGTGATATATTTTCCAGTTTTAAGTATGTTTAATAACAGTGTTTAACAAGTTCCTAAAAATATAATTTATCGTTCTACCTGAAGTTTATTTCGAATAAAAGGNGCATTTAAATTAGTCAGGTATATAAAACATTTCTAAAGAAAGTCTCTTTTCAATTGTTTCTAGTCAATGACACCTTGATATAGCGTGATATATTTTCCAGTTTTGAGTTTGTTTAATAACAGTGTTTAACAAGTTCCTAAAAATATAATTTATCGTTCTACCTGAAGTTTATTTCGAATAAAAGGNTGTTTAATAACAGTGTTTAACAAGTTCCTAAAAATATAATTTATCGTTCTACCTGAAGTTTATTTCGAATAAAAGGAACTCGTTACAGTTAATGTTATTTTTTGGTAAAAGTAACTTGTTAACGTTTGGGTTCATTCACAAGAGAACTTAAGTTCCATACAATCCCTTTTTTTTTGCATTTGTTACGAAAAGGAAAATAGATAATAATGAAATTAACGTTATACTTGTTCATAATGCATGCAACTATTACAAAAAAAAAAAAGAAATCCTATGTTAAACACTTAATACCAAAAAATAAAAAATTTATATACTTAAAAAAAAGTTAATTTACTGTTCAGTGTGTTGTAACAGAAGTAGATACAGTACGACCATTTAACAAAATTAAACACATGTGATTAGTTTTACTCTTTGAATAATGCATAATTCAGGAGTATTTGTTTACCTTCAACCAAAACAAAATTTCAAATATTTCATCGGCAAGGCAGTACTTCTTCTCACGCATGAGAGTTCCACCATTGCTGAATATTCTTTGAACTGCAGCACTGGTTGGCATGCCAGTTTTTAATTTTATGAACAGCTTTTTTAACATTGGGCACAGAGTAAAGCGCTCTGATGTCATTACTTGATAAAGACAAATACGTATTAGTTTATTGTGATAAATATGTATTACGCCTTTCCGTTTATCCTTCAAGCCAAAGAAATGGTCCTTATCGTCTTTTACATCTCTTTCGTCTTCAACATTGTTCTCTTCTGCAGAAGTGGCTGTGAGGAAGCCAATCCAAATTGAAATTTGGGATAGAGAGACGCAGATGAGTTCCTTGTCCTGCCAAATAATGATGCTGTACGTATTTAATTGAATGAACTGTAATAATTAAGATAATAAATAAGAATGTTATAGTCGTAGCAATAAACCTAAACATATGATAATAAAAACAGCTATATTTTACCTTATCATGATTCCATTACTGACTGCTTCCACGAGTGCAGAACATACACATTGTCCTCTGTTGCCTTTTATTTCAAGCTTTATGTTTATGGCATACNGACTGCTTCCACGAGTGCAGAACATACACATTGTCCTCTGTTGCCTTTTATTTCAAGCTTTATGTTTATGGCATACAGTATTGGAAGAAAATACCCCATATGCATACTCCTATCTCCTTGAAGAATGTATATTGCAATTAGGGTTGCCACCAGTACTTTATAATAAAGTATTGTACTCTATTTCGGTTAAACGTACTTTATACTTTATGAGGACAATAAAGTACGTGAAAATACTTTATTTTACCTATTTCGACGTTTAAAGGTTTTATTTAATTGTTTACGAAAAAAAATAAAAAGGTAAAGCGAATATTGCGTGGAACAGAACGCATCGCGTCGATAAAATTAAATGCAAAGCAGCACTGTCGCTTTTGAACGTAACCTAAAATGTCAATGTCAAATAACATTATCATGTCAACTTGTCCACTTGTGTGTGTAACTTGTGTTGCTGTTGGTTTTGGAAAATTTCGAAGTTCAAATTATTGTTTTCCGTTTTTGCTTGGTGTGTAGTGTTGTACGTATAAATTGTGTGTGATAATTCTTCAGTTATGGATGCAGATAACTGTATATCTCTAAGTACACCTAAAAAACGATTACTGGAATCGGATCATACAAAGCAAACAAAACGAAGGCAAAAGTACAAAAGCCTGTGGGAAAAATGAATTATTTATATAATTAAATATGATCATAGATTGTAAAGACGCCATGAAAACGTTCTTTGAAAAAAAATATTTGTTAGATGTTGCCAGAAGCAACAAAAAATATATATGGAAAAAAATAGTAGGTTAAATAAATAATACTCTATTTTAAGATGTTGTACTTTTTTTTTTTACGTTAGAAAGGAAATGTACTCTTTTTGCTTGAAAAAAAGGTGGCAACCCTAATTGCAATAGCTAAAGGCCCCATTACCTAGTTGAGTACAACAGCATTGTTTTAGCATAGTCATACAAGCATCAACTGCCCTTAATTTTGCGTTTTATTATAAATATTTTTACCTCGCAATATGATGTTATATATTTGGAGTCAACATCAGTGAACCTTGGTAATTAGCAAAATTCCAATCATGCATGAATATTTTCTGTATCGCATGGTAGGATCTTCTGAAATCGCTTGATTCCTTCCTCTTGTTTAATAAGGACACTTGAAGTATACACCACGCGTATACTGTACGTGATCTGCGTTATGAGTAGACTTGTTTTGTTTTTACCATTACTTCGAATATTTTGCCATAGTCAATCGGTAAATCATTTTATAGTGTGCATTTTCTATCGCATTTTCGACATCTTGTGTTGCTAGGAGGTTCAGAGTGATATAAGCACAGCGTTGATGGTACCGTAATGTGATCTCTTCTTCCGACTCTTCACACGTGAGTTGTTCTAAAGTATTAACAATTTCCACATCTGCATCATTTTAATATCGTTAATTTATTCAGTTACATCACGCTTCTCATAGATCCTGTGAACATANATTTCCACATCTGCATCATTTTAATATCGTTAATTTATTCAGTTACATCACGCTTCTCATAGATCCTGTGAACATAGCCATGATACATTGACACAGAATTTAGTGAAAAAATATCTATAAACAAAAAGTGGAAATATTTTTGTTTTTAATGATTTTTACCCTTTGGCGTTGCAAAAACTGCCACAATTGTCTGTAGTTATTTTAACAACTTTATATTGGATTTTTAATTCAACCAATTTTCCATATATTTGTTTAGCCGAAAACCTTACGTGTGTGACTTCCTTTAATCCTGCGAAATGCCAGTGCAAAATAGGTTTTAGCTCTAATGAATTTGGGTCAATTAAGTGGGCAGTTACATCGATGTAACTTCTGAAAATAAGAAAAAAAAATTTGGTCGATCTATAATAGCAAAAGTACGTAATAACTATAGTGACTATGACTTGGAAAGATTCTAATGAAAACTTCACTTACTTGTTCCCTTTGAACCACAAATCACAAGTGGCTGCTACACTTTCAACAGTACTCATCTCTCGGATTATTGCAAGACCCATATCCTCTTTAAATTTCACCAAGGCTTTTCTGAGTGAAGCAGAGTTCTCTGTACGTTTCTGAGGCAACCCAAGACGTACGAGGCTTTTAAATGAGAGCTTGTTTACAATGGACAAAGGCGTTGTTTCGTCGAAGATAAATTGTATTATTTTTGCGTCCAAATTCTCTTGAGTCGGCACTTGGTTTCCAGAACGAAACTTTACAAGAGCTCCTTGCCTTTTTGAAGGTAATCTACGTCGTTGTTGCTCGCAACTCCCTGACGTATTTGCCGTATCTTTCACTGTATTGCCAACAGTGAGAAGACAGGTTTATGCTGTCTCTGAAACGAAATCGAATTTTATTGACACAACCTTNTCACTGTATTGCCAACAGTGAGAAGACAGGTTTATGCTGTCTCTGAAACGAAATCGAATTTTATTGACACAACCTTACTTACACTACATGCATGCATATTTATTCTACGTTTCACAAACTCGTTCTTAACACAAAATTTTTTTACGAAATCACTTGTTCAATATCCATCCCTGCAATTGCCTTCTTAGATTGGAGGAAGAATTCTTCGCGTTTCTCAAATTTTTCGGTGGTGCAGTGCACAGAAGACATTTGGAAAAAAAAGTTGTTGTCATTTTCTTTCACGACTGTTAGATGTTTCGTTATATTCGACCACGGAAGATTCGACATATAATTAAAGCAGTTCTAACCCAAATACCTCCGTGAGTAGAATAACAATGCAGAGGGAAAAAATAACCATTTCACAAAAAACCAACGGACATGTTAACAAAACCGAAACCATTCTTTCTTTGGTTGCACTTAGGAAATTCTGACTCTCTGTGCTCCGTGCAGCCACAGCAATGAATCAAAAGAAATCAAACTTTGTTGGCATGAAGTACGATTAACATTTACACAAATGAAGATAGCGTGGCCATCCCTACTAACAGCTAATAAATACAAATGTGACAATCGTGTGTTTATTTCCAAAGAAACAGCTATATATAAATAAATTTTATTCCTCTACATTATTAATTTGTGCAAATTAATTAAAAACAACAAATATAGCATATAAGTATAAAAAGTTAAATTAAAGGTACATCGGTGGAATTCGTGTGTTGCCTTTATCATTGGACTAGTGTTTCCGATTGTTTAAATAATTATACATTCCACAGACCAGCCATCTACAGTCGAAAAGTGAAAGTTATTAAAAGTTTTTTCAAACATTGGTCACTAGATAAAGGTAACACTTTCTCTTACATGTATGATTGAATGATTACGGAAATGTAAAATACAGCCAGAGGAACTTTAAAAGGAACAAATTTAAAGTTCGCGTTCACAGAAGATAGGAATTTGGTTCCTGATTTGTTCTTAGTGAGAAAATACGAACGATTTCCTTGTAAAAGTTCATGTTTTTGGAACTAATTCCACGGAACACGTTCCTATGAACTCGTTCCTGCCAAACAATGTTTAATAATAAATGATTCATTAAAAACGTAGTATGCAAAGAAACATAAATACGGTGAACAAAATGTATGTTATTATAGTTAAGTTATTACCTATGGTCCTGATATAATACAAACATGAAATAATAAATGTGAAATAAAATTTTTATTTTTATAGTCATAAATCTTGCTGTTTTCTAGTAAACATTTAAATTAATGAAAAATTTAAACTACATAAACACAGCGAACCAATAATTCGTTCAGGCATGAGGACCTGCTCCCAGACTGGTAACAATGCTATGGAATCATGGTTGTATATCCAACCCTACACATTGCCACTGCCATTACCTAAATTGTATGTGATGATGTAAATTTTAACAAATTTTATGTACGCCTATTGCACAGTTTTTATATACGTCTATTCTACTATCAAATAACAATGTGAAAGTGTTTTGATTGTATTATATGAAAACAACAATATACAGGATGGGTATACAAGAATACCTCTAATTTGAAGTTCTATAATATCAAAACCAAACTACCTACAACCTTAGTTGCCCAATAAAATGAACCGCGCAATTGTGAAGTTTTTACCATATCTTTATAAAGATTAAATTTAACAACCACTAGCGGGTCGAACGACATCTACGCGATAATCAAACCTGACTGCATATATTTTCTCCTATTTTAGCCTAGATGCGCGGTAGTTATAAGGGTTACACTGGCACGCGCTACAAGAGCGCCATAGCCGCTACGCGCAAGGCTCCGATCTGGATTGCTGTGTTCTTGTAGTGATGCGTGTACCTATGGAACATTCAGCGGTCACCCTATAATTTTATTAATGGGACGTTTCAAGAAAAATTTAACACAGGCTCCTATCGTAGTTTGTCTCGTGTCCTGCCAGTTTCTTTTAATATACGGAAGTCTATAATTGCCGTTTTCATATAAATGGGAGAGCTACAAGATAATATTTACAGCATGCATGGCAGATTTAAAGTACCATTCCGTTATCGTGTGGGAAATGGTGTTATTTCTAAATAAAACATACTGAGAGCACGTTCAATAATTTCGTTAATAAAAACGGGATTTCAAAAACTCTGCAACGCAGTTGAAGTACCAGGCAGGTGGGACCCTTAATAAGACTAACTTAAAAATTATGAAATATCTACTGCAAATAAAAATTTTCTTTCTACACATAAAAATTAGTTTTAAAACCACAGTAAATTTCTTGCAGTTAAATGCTTTTATTTGTTATTTATTCAACGTACGGTTCTTCAGTTAGTATTTAACCACAATAGGTATATATTATCTCTACTTCCCAGTATTGCAGCATGACGTAAATTACACTGGAGAGCCAAAAAAAACTGGCATAGGCGTGCGTATGCAAATAACAGCGGGATGGAACCAATCAGAGTAACGCGATGCAGTCGGCAGCGCCTTTATAAGAGAACAAGCGTCTGGCAATGTTGCTAGATCGGTTACTGCTGCTACAATGGTAGGTTATCAATATTTAAGTCAGTTTCAACGTTGTGTTATAGTCGCCGCACGAGAGATGGGACATAGTATCTCCGAGGTAGCAATAAAATTTGGGTTTTCGCGTACGACCATTTCACGAGTGTACCGTGAATATCGGGAATCCGGTGAAACATCAAATCATCAACATCGCTGCGGCCAGAAAAAGATCTTGAACGAACGGGACAAACGACGACTGACGAGAATCATTAAACGTGACAGACGTGCAACCCTTTCTCAAATTTGCGCAGATTTCAATGCCTCCTGCATACCTTCAGACATAAGTCGAGTCGATGCCACGTCGTCTTGCGGCACTTATGCTTGCTCGGAGATGGGGTGGGGCTACACGATATTAGGCAGGTATACCAGTTTTTTTGGTTCTTCAGTGTAATCGCACTCCTCTATTCACATGTTTAAACTACAATTATTTGATTTTCCAGTACAAAATATAAATTCTGTTTAAAATGAATGAAAATATAACAGAAAAACAAATTTTTTTCTAGATATTTTACAGGACCTCTAGTTACTTTCTTCTTATAAGACGTTCGGACCGGTAATAAGAAATTTTAAACTGATATTCTTAAATATTATTTAGTATGCCCTACTGATGAACAAATGAGATCATTCCTTTGTTCCAAGTAAGTAAAGGTTACACGTCAATTATTCCAGAAAATTAACTTTCCGTGAGATGAAGCGTGCAAGGTAGAGTGTTGGTGACACGCAGATCTCTCAGTTGAGAGGTCTGGGGATCGATTCCCACTCATGGTATGTTTTAATTAAGTGTTTAATTGTTGTTAGACCATACGTATTTTCAAATGACCACAACCCGCCAAACACCTTTGTGAACTACACTAACCAGTGTTATCGTTATATTTTTACTGCGACTAACAAACACATTATTGCCTACAAACACACTGAATTTATTGGTAAACACGAACGTCATTTTAAAGTTTCCACTAAATACTGGAAATTCTAAATACTTTTGTTGGCACCACAAAATATTTTGTCGTTTCTATATCGACAAAAGAAATGTGTGGTCGTCAACAAACATTTTTTGGTAATAACGAAACTTTGTTTCCATTGCAAGTTATGTCAGGTGGTGACATGGCCCAGAATGTCATCTTTTGAAAAAATTGGGGTTTGTGATTTTGAGAATCACTGCAATTTTAACTGACATTAAAAGTCTGCAGGAGCACTTTAAATGCTCAGTTGCAGTTTCTTGACTGCACAATAAATAGGTTTATGAACGTGTGCATCGGGACTTAAGTTATGTACTCAAAACTACCATGTTTGGCAGAAAACCTTNAATAAATAGGTTTATGAACGTGTGCATCGGGACTTAAGTTATGTACTCAAAACTACCATGTTTGGCAGAAAACCTTGAATATTGCTTAATCGTTACATTTCAACGAAGTAAGATTTCACTACCGAGAAAAAGAGTTGTTTGCGGGATGTTTATTTCTTGGATGCACAGAAAGTTAATATTGCCTCGAAAGAAAAATACATGACGAACACATTTATTAACAGCAAAGCTATGTTTGCCTAAAAGTCTCTTTAAACGAAAGCAATATTTTGTAACTGTACATAAAATTGCCTTAAAGAAATTGTTTTAGTAAAAACACATATACATATATTTCTGAAATAAATCTAAACATATTTTACCAAAACGAATGATACCTGCAGTAATGGAAATACTAAGACAGGTATGTTATTACAGTTTTATTGTCAAGAGCAACATCTATCCCTGGTGTATTTCCTTTTTCTGAGAAAAGTTAAAATATTTCCACAAGTGAGTCGGAAGAAAAACGGTGAACCATTCGAGTATCTGATTGAAAGTCAAGACTTTCCGCGCAGTTCGGACAGAAACGAACTTGCGCCATTTGGCTTCCTTGGAGACTGATAGTGGGTGTTTTCTGTTTCTCTTTCTTCTTTTCTCCCCATTGCCTTTAAGATACAGGGTTCTGACGCCGCTGCAGTTCTCAGCATCTTGTTGCGGGATACGTATCTATGAAATGTATGCAGAAACTTACTTTGTTTTATTTGCATGATATTTTTTTTATTTATACATATCAAATGAAAGAAAAGACAACAAGCCAAAGATTAAAAAATATATATACTAATCAGGTGGTAAATATTTTAATATGGCGTGCACTTAAAAAATGTTTAGTGAATACAAAAGCTATTTTCGTGATGCTGCCAAAGGTGAAATTATGGTGCCGTTAAGGATTGATTATTAGTATGTACCAATACATACTTTTGCAAGTATAAAAGCAGTTTAGTGCTAACTAAAAATTCAGTATTTGTCACAATATTCATGGATAGTTTCGTAATCGTAAAATATATTTTTCTTTTGCAAGTAAACATCTAGTTGATGGAAACATCACTCAAGTAATTAAAGTCAAAACATTTCGCGGTGGCTTCAGGAACTACGATCGAATATCTGCAAACGCGATGTCAAGTTGGCTGTTTGTATTTGCTTAAACACGAAGCAACATTTGCCAGAGTTCATTTCCTTGCATCAAGTTGTGGACGAATACAGGAAAGAAATGTTTACAAAAGGGGAATGCGTCCCATGATCCCTATATCCCAATGTATGTAAGTGGGTGAGTGAAAGAGATTTGGGCGGCTCTTAACATAGAGGTCTTGAGAGCCGATGAGGGTGAAGTGAGGTGTGTGTGGAGCGGCCCTGAAATGCAAGGGTGGGGGGAAATGGGATATCCCCGAGAAACACGCCGACAAGCAGCATGATACCCACATGCAAAAATCCCGGTGTGACTTCGCCAGGAATCGAACCCGGTTCGCCTCGGTGGGAGGAGAGTCGTCTGAACACTACACCGCCGTGGCCCCCGTAAGTAAGTGAAACACATGAATGATTTTAAAAAATAAACGTTCCTTGAGATGAGGAGTGCGGGTCTTGGAGTGTGTGATACTTGTTATTCGTGTGGTATTTGCATACTGAAGTCAAAGCCCGCAAAACCCTTTTGTGAGCACCATTATCGAGTATTATTGCTAGCAACGTAAAATTTTTGATGCGACTAACAAATACGTTGTTGGCCTACTGGATCACCAAGAAAGCGATTTCATGTTTGTCAANGTAAAATTTTTGATGCGACTAACAAATACGTTGTTGGCCTACTGGATCACCAAGAAAGCGATTTCATGTTTGTCAATAAGAATTGCTGTGACAAAATAATTTTATTGATGCTACGAAATCGTCTGTGAGTCTCACTATAACAAAATAATTGAGTAAGCAAAAATTTTATATTGTTTGTTATTTAAATGCTTTTTTTTTACGGTAAGTGAAGACATTATTTTACTCTACTGAACATAGTAATTGCTACAGCCTGTATCGTTAGGGGAAAATTTATAAATCCCTAAACGCCTGATATATGAGGGTACAAATGTGCATATGGCGTGCGTTGTTAAGCATCCGCAAAGCCCGCGTTCAATATTGGCTAGAGTCTTCTTTCGCGGTAACACAGGCAGCGATACGGCAAGGCATTCCATCACACAGCTGCCTGATAGTGTCGAGAAGGAACGTGATGATTCCTGCAGATGCATACATCGATCAGCCAGTGTTTTGGCAGGTGGTTGATGGTGGTGGAAATGTCACGCCATCATACCCCATACGTGTTCGGTAGGGAACAAATCTGGAATACTGTCAGACTAAGAAATGGTGTCCACGTCTTGCGAAGCCTGCTGGGTGATGCGAGCTGTTCGGGGGACGAACTGCGTGGCACCGTTGGCTCTGCTACGCAAAAAATAAAATAGCAGAAAATGGTGGCGCAGAACATCATTGACATATAGCTGTACTGTCTCCGTGCCTTCAACAACCGCGACACGTGACCGGGAGTCATAACTCATGGCACATCATACCATGTGTTATGAATTTTACTTTTTAAGTCAATTCATACCTTAAAGGGGTTGTGGGCGTAGCTAAATAAAGAGACATGATTAGGTACAGAACATCAGTGTAAGATGGAGTTTATTGAACATAAGGATTATACAATAACAATTTACGTGAATTGATCGGGGGAGCTTAAATGGAACACCAAGGTGCTAATCTATTATATTAAGTTTTATTACCTCACGCCATTGCTATTACAATCTCATTGGATAGTCCCCCACCTTGTTCATGTTGCCGGAGAATGATTCTAGGAGGCGGATAACGATGTCCGGACACACTCATCTTCAGTGGTCTTCTCGTTCCAATGGCCCGACGACAAAAGACGCCGCTGGCCTATATAGGGCGCGTGGTTTAATATTTTCGGCTCCGTTTACTGTCCTGTGGAGGGGTTTTCTGCAACTGTCTTTTGCAAGGTGTTATTGCAATCACGCTCGTTCCCTGGTTCAATGTTTGAATGTGTGATCAGGCATGCCGTCCAGCTAAAGCCTGATCACTTCATAACACCTGGCACATGGTGTTCAGGATGTATGGTGTTCACGTATCAGTGCAGGATCATTGTGTTGCCCACTGCGACGACGAAACCCTGCTGAGACCATCATCTGCATTAAGATTGAAGCGGGACTCCTCTGAGAAAACAATGCGTCGCCGTTCCTCTGTCCAATGTCGACGTTCCTGGCAACATTTACGGCGTGCCGCACGATGCCGAGGGGACGAATGCAAACGGCGCTGTGTACACCGTGCCTTTAGGCCAGTCTCATTCAAACAGCGACGAATGGTTCTTGCTGAGACCGGTAAATTCAGTGCTGGAGGATCTCTGTGGAGGTTGTGCCACAAATTTATAAATAGGGCATAGACATAACATATTTTGTCGACTTTGTCCAACGCACACACAGCGTGCGTCTGCTTCTATTAAGCGTTTTATTTAAAAGATATAACATTTTGTTTACACACGGTGGAAGGATACGTTGTTAGTAGTCGGAAACTATAACTTTATCAGGGTTTCCGGAAAGTTGGCAGTAACCACAAGTACATTATGCTTGAACCTTCTGGCGACGCATAACTACTAAACAAAGTTGGCTGCTCTTCCACCATGATTATTTATCAATTCTCCATATTTTACGTTGGTCGTTGGCAAAGAGACGGATAAATTAATAGTATAAATACCATACGCCTTGAGATGCAGTCATCTCGCAAAAATAAACCTTTACTCGTTTAAAAAGCCTGAGGTTCTCGTGGGTTGGTAAACATGGAGGTTGTTCACAATTTATGGCAGGGTGGGCATTGATGACAAGATGCTGCAGTTAAGTGGCTGCCTCAACTTGTTGCGGTCAGCGTAAAAAATGGAAAAGGGTAAGTTTCAGACAGGGATGGAGCGTTTAAAGAGAGGGGATGATGACAATTCCCACGCCATGGTTGCTTTTGCAATTCTCCAAGAGTGAAAATCTTAGTCCGGCAAACACTTGCTGGCAGCACAGAAAGGTAAAACTCACTTCTGGTCCGACGTAAATAAACAATCTAACCAAATATTCTTGTAAAATGACCAGTGATAAGGCAAGCGTCATTATCACGCAACATAATGAACCCAAACAGCACCAAAGTCTTCGGATGACGCGGATCGAACCGCGATATCTCAGTCGCACGAAAGGAGGCAATAAGTAATGACGTGAATGNATGGCAGGGTGGGCATGGATGACAAGTTGCTGCAGTTAAGTGGCTGCCTCAACTTGTTGCGGTCAGCGTAAAAAATGGAATAGGGTAAGTTTCAGATAGGGATGGAGCGTTTAAAGAGAGGGGATGATGACAATTCCACGCCATGGTTGCTTTTGCAATTCTCCAATAGTGAAAATCTTATTCCGGCAAACACCCGCTGGCAGCACAGAAAGGTAAAACTAACTTCTGGTCCGACGTAAATAAACAATCTAACCAAACATTCTTGTAAAATGACCAGTGATAAGGCAAGCGTCATTATCACGCAACATAATGAACCCAAACAGCACCAAAGTCTTCGGATGACGCGGATCGAACCGCGATATCTCAGTCGCACGAAAGGAGGCAATAAGTAATGACGTAAATGTGGTGTCTAACATTGCTGTATGTTGCATCGTGTACACATGGAACCTCTAAAAGACGTTCATTTGAAGGGAGTTGTAAGAACCTTCCTATTAAAGCCAGTCACGTTTGTGTACGAATATGCGTATAGCTTTGTGTAAACCTGCATTGAGGCCTTCACAATTGTACCAGCCAGTACTGATTTGTTCTTTTTTTTTTGTAAGTTCACAAACCTTACATTTTACAATTATTGCAGCACATAACTAGCTAGCGCAAAACATTACTTTCTGGAATAAACCCTACTAATCACAATAATACTTTTTAAAGGTGTTTTAGCGTAGTATTCAAAGACGGTAAGTTGTGTAGTAAAAAATGTGCTGAAAGGTTTCGTCAGTTCCTCATGGACAAATGTAGTGCATGAGAACTGCCAGAAGACACAAGGAATGAAGCTTAAATTTGGCATCGTAAGACGTTGTGTCAAAAGGGGTTATGAATTTGAAATAGATTAGACAATGTGGCAAGTTGTGAAAAATAACTCTTTCAGTTGCTTAACTCTACATAATTAGTTTCATCGATGGTGTCGGTCCTTCAGTTTTCAGCTCAAAGTGATACGTCTCACATAAACTCCAATATAACTCCAATATAACTCCAATACGATGCTGGATGGCCGTGTCTTCAGACCTCGTGATTTCGGGAAAACTAATTAAACAACAAACAATGATTGCCGTTTCCTAAGGAATTTACTTCTATGTTAGATATTCATTATATTTTATTGAACAAACAACTGATTAGATGGATGGCCATACGGTACTGTAAACACGGATTCCATTCTCGTAATTTTAATTTAGTATCATATGTAAAAGAAAACATTCACATCTTAATAATTCTTCGTTACTTTAAACAATGTGTATAGTTTAACGCGTTCTAATTTAATGTAAACGTTTTAATTTACTATGTATTCAAAACATCGGCTTGATATGTGACAGTTCACCTGATCAAATTTTTAATGTTTTAAACTATGGTCTACATAATAAAATAAAAACCTATTTATTGTGAATTTATTAACTTACTGCTGAATGTTTCCTGTCGATGCTTATACAAATACCGTAACCCTACGCTAACAAGAGAGCTAAATGTGGGCGAGTTTAAATGAATGCTGTTTACTCATATTTACTATGTGTGTTAAAATTTTGTTGAAATATTTTAACATGTTTGGAATATTTTATAACGAAGTGATGAGTCATCCTAATAATATGTTGTAGTAATATTTTAACATGTTTGGAATATTTTGTAACGAAGCGATGAGTCATCCAAATAATATGCAAACTACTAAAGGAATGTTTGGACAAATGCAGACTCTTATTAGATAAAAATATCATCCATTTTACAGGAAATTGCAGGTGAAATATGTGTCTAATAAAACTGTAATTTATTTTGGAGAATACAATAATTCATGTTATAGTCATGTGTTTAATGCTTTTGAACTATCAGCAGAGAATTCATAATATAAACGTGGCAAATGTTTGGAAAAGTTTGTGTGTTACTAGATGTTTTACGACACTAAAAGGATTCTAGAAACCAACAACGTATATTTAAAAATGTTACATATTTTATTATTTCTGAATGAAATTAATAAGTGACATATTTTTTATGTTTCAGCATAAATAACGCAATGGGAGATGTAAAATTCCTTCAGTATTTCACTAGCAGTATAACTTTACGATGTATTTCAGGTCGAACGTTTGTGCAACTTCTGCTGTTAAAAGCGAACAATTTACTATTGAGAATGTGATAAAAAAATGTATATATTGTATAGAATAAGAGGCCGATAAAATAAGTGCATTCAATTCCTTAGCACTCTCCGCTTTATGTCCTTCCGTATAAACTTTTTGGTGTTAGTTTATTGGTTTCTGTCACAGGGAAAACAAAGCCTGCACATGTATCGACCAGTCAAAAATTTAATACTTGTTACAATCTCAAGAGTCCTCGAGGGAACATCAAATGAACCGTGTTGCAATTATAAAGTAGATACAAAACATAAAAATTTGTGACCACGTAAAAATGGCAATTCTTGGTATCCCGTGCTATGAGACCAAAAAGAAAATGGGTACACTTGTGCTTAACAGAGAGCACACTGCAGAAGTTCCCGTTACTGATCGCATNATGAGACCAAAAAGAAAATGGGTACACTTGTGCTTAACAGAGAGCACACTGCAGAAGTTCCCGTTACTGATCGCATCGGAACTGGGAGTCAAGTAGGGCCTGGCTGAGTGCGAAGGAAAGTTTGGCTGCGGAAAGTTTCTCCTACTGGNGCATCGGAACTGGGAGTCAAGTAGGGCCTGGCTGAGTGCGAAGGAAAGTTTGGCTGCGGAAAGTTTCTCCTACTGGCGGTGAGCAAAGGGAATACAAGAAGGGAAAGTGGTAGCAAGCGGCGAGGGAGCTCTCGGTGGGGGAGGTGGTGGTGATGTTCGGAAAGGAAGTGTTATGGCGAAGCGTGAAGAAACGAAACAAGGGCTGTTGTAGGGCGAGAGGGAGGTTCGGGACGCCGGCCAAATGGCGCAGAAAACGCGGTTACGTACGAGCGTGCCCCGGGAGGGGGGAGGAGGGGGAGTCGTAAACACGAGCATGCAGTCCGCGTGCAGACGCATCCGTCGCCGTTGACAAATGTCGGAGCGTCCCAGAGACGCGTCATTGCCGGCGCTTCCAACACTCGTCCTCGAATTACTTTCTGCCGCCAGAAAGCGCAAGTACCTTGTTTACTTTTTTTATTCCGCTCACGATTGCCTTTACTAGAAGGCACGCCAGGCATCCTGCCGATAAGTGCCTTTCTTCTTCCCATTCGCACATCATGTTATTCTTAGGGGCTCGTTTCACGTTATATTATTTTCAGACAATTTTTACGTCATAAAATTATCTGTTTGTTTGACTTGTGTCACTGATATTAATTGTCTCATTATAAATTAAACGAATAATATAGGTTGTTTGCGGTTAATTTGGTATTTTTTAAATCATAACGCTCCATAAAAAAAATATTTATTACCATATGCCCAACGACAAACATCATATTATGCCCTCTTAGAACATATTTTCCTGGCAATTTTTTTTCTTTACATCATATGTAAAGCCTAATAATTACAGTCTATTCATGCTTCTGTCAGGTGAAATCATGCACTACTGTCAACATGAATATGTCATTAATTTGGAAATCTTCTACTTAAGGGAGGCGTGGCTTAAGAGCTTCCAGTGTTTTCCGCTGGGGTTCGTTGCGTTTTTTGGGACAGAGATTTTTAAAAAATGCCTGAAAAAGTATGGTTACGAGACTTCAAGAGGTTAAAATCACTTCTGCACGTCAAGAACTTCACCATTTCAGTTTGTTTGAGATAGCTGGGCAGTGAATTCAATGAGAGATTAAGCAGAGAATCTTACAATTTGGTAATTTATTAATTTTTACACATGCGTGGACAGCTCGTTAAAATATGGCGGAACAGATGAAAGCGTCATACTATCCATTGCCATGGAAAAATGAAACTCTTTGTGCGGTGTTCTTCGACGTATAACCAGCGCCCAACACTAGAGATAACCAGTTCCTATCGTTTTTGCAAGGAAGGGTAGATTTTTTTTCTGGAATACATTGTACCGTATTAGTGTTCGGTACGTTTTTTTTTTAAAATAGGGCTGTTGTGTACGTAACAAAAACTACTAATATTTTGAATATTTTTAAGTCAGTCTAAAATATCGGCGATTTCATTTGGAAGTTATTGGATGGTAAAATTTACATTTAAATACATAAGTAACTAAAACTAATATGCTGGCAACGAGCAGAATGCATTGTTACAGATATAGACGTTCTTTATAATTAATCTTCATATAAAAATATTGTTATGGTTAATACATATTGCCTCAATACAAAACTTTCTCCTGGGCTGAGGCATACATGGTACAGGCTGTTCAGGATAAACTTAAGCCAAACAATTTTGAAAGCCCTGCTTAAGATCTGCTTTGATGCCCAGTGTGTATTCTTCCAAAATATGTAAATAAAATAATTCCACGTGTCTTACCACTTAAAACACGCATCGATGAAAAAAAATCAGTAAAATTATCAGATTTATTTCACAAATAAGCCTAGGAAAAAACATAGAGCGAAATATGTAGAGTTAGAGTATTCACAAATGTTTAACTAACATTTTTTATTCATGTTAACGCATGTAAATTCTCTCCTTCCGCCGTTACTCGGGGTGTGCCAGCTATGGTACCTGTTGAAATATATGTATGTAAGGGCAGTGACTTCTTTAATACCTTTAATCGAAAAGCACTCAATGAACAGTGATGAATTTCTGCGCCTACATTTTCATGTAACAGATACTTCAACAGATGTAATGGCGCAAATAGTTTTCTTCCAATAGCAAAATATATAACACTGGAGATTATTCTGGCACCACTAAAATTTGTTAGGATTATTTCTGGGAAAACAAAATGATAAGCGTTGGTCCTATAAATCCATTAAACGACTAGGTGTTTTCTTCTTTTTGGGCCTCGTAAATAAAAAATTATTTTTCTGCAATAGGATTTAAGATTTTCTTCTGCATGCTTATGCATTACAACACTATTTGCAAAATGTGATTAGCAAATACATTTTTGCCGCTGATTTTCTTACTGCGCCTATTATCCAGGCCTATTTCACAGTCATTGTTTACGTATATTCATGTCCTTTCGAATGAGTTAAAAATACATCCCTTTCGCTGTAGCTTTCTTTTTACATTGTAGCGCTATAGAGTACTGCAGCATAATCGTTCAGTACTATGCTTTATTCAAATATTTCAAGCAGGTTGTATCCGTCCTACCTGCAGTTCAAGCGCTTGTACTTCAAAAAACGTGCGTGGCAGCTTTGGACGAAGCTATGGCGTCACACGCGGTGAGGGTGAGAAACTGGTCTACTATTATCCACGCGTACATTAAACAAGACTTATAAAAGTGAAATGAATTCAGTGCCCACAGACTTAACTATCATAGATATTATGACGTTAAGACATGGAAGAAACATTCACTACATAGATGGCAACATAAATGAAGGAGTGTCAGTAAATTATGTCCGTTAAAATATGTGCAGTTGCTGCCAGAAAAAGTTTGAAAGGTTGAATTTCCTACAGGAACTAAATTACTTGTTAAATTGTTGTGAAAATTCAGCAACCGAGTGTCTTAGTTCCGTATGGTCAGAGTTGAATATTATAATAATAAACGCCTGTGGTAAGTATGGTTTAGATTCTCGTTGAAAGCTTACAGAAATAAGAAGCAGTTGAGTGAGGCAAGCAAGTGGAAGGATTCAATTAGAACCTTATTTTAAAGAACTGTTCCTGCATTCACCTGGATTTAATTCGAAAACCATTTAATCACCGAAATTTTAGTGGCTATAACAGGATTCTAACATTGACCTTCAAGTCCATATTGCAAGTCCAGTTGTTTTCCAATGCGGCACCCAGCGTGGTAGATGCCTAAATTGTCTCATTATAAATTAAACGAATAATATAGGTTGTTTGCGGTTAATTTGGTATTTTTTAAATCATAACGCTCCATAAAAAAAATATTTATTACCATATGCCCAACGACAAACAACATATTATGCCCTCTTAGAACATATTTTCCTGGCAATTTTTTTTCTTTACATCATATGTAAAGCCTAATAATTACANCATATTATGCCCTCTTAGAACATATTTTCCTGGCAATTTTTTTTCTTTACATCATATGTAAAGCCTAATAATTACAGTCTATTCATGCTTCTGTCAGGTGAAATCATGCACTACTGTCAACATGAATATGTCATTAATTTGGAAATCTTCTACTTAAGGGAGGCGTGGCTTAAGAGCTTCCAGTGTTTTCCGCTGGGGTTCGTTGCGTTTTTTGGGACAGAGATTTTTAAAAAATGCCTGAAAAAGTATGGTTACGAGACTTCAAGAGGTTAAAATCACTTCTGCACGTCAAGAACTTCACCATTTCAGTTTGTTTGAGATAGCTGGGCAGTGAATTCAATGAGAGATTAAGCAGAGAATCTTACAATTTGGTAATTTATTAATTTTTACACATGCGTGGACAGCTCGTTAAAATATGGCGGAACAGATGAAAGCGTCATACTATCCATTGCCATGGAAAAATGAAACTCTTTGTGCGGTGTTCTTCGACGTATAACCAGCGCCCAACACTAGAGATAACCAGTTCCTATCGTTTTTGCAAGGAAGGGTAGATTTTTTTTCTGGAATACATTGTACCGTATTAGTGTTCGGTACGTTTTTTTTTNATCGTTTTTGCAAGGAAGGGTAGATTTTTTTTCTGGAATACATTGTACCGTATTAGTGTTCGGTACGTTTTTTTTTAAATATAGGGCTGTTGTGTACGTAACAAAAACTACTAATATTTTGAATATTTTTAAGTCAGTCTAA